>JAVTVY010004633.1:331568-370033 GCA_036873755.1 Hanleya hanleyi
GAATATTGAATTTCGGATCTGACGTTAATAATCTGACACAAATATTACCAGGCGAGATATGTATACGGTGTATGGAAGTTCTTCTCGAATATTGCTATCCAGTTGGGGTATAACGCCTCAAACTAGGTATACTTGTGTTCCCTAATAGAATATAGGCCTACATGTATGTTACTATTGCATTTTGCATGTATAAGTAGTAATTCAGATATCTGTAAAAGCCTGGGTGTTGATCAGTTCACACTGTATGTGTATGGTGATATTCGTCTATCTACTGATCTTTGCAAATTGTGCTATTTTACCTACCCCATTTGTCTGATTAGCTTTATTAATCAATCTTAGTTTTCTTAAATATAGTTATATCAGTCATTGGAATTAACAATTTTACGTTTATCATGTTCATTGTTCTTTCAGATATTTCCAGGATAAAACATATTTCCTCATATGGAGCTCAGGCAACCTTAATTGATTACACTATCTTAATATATCAGACATTCTAGTGTGAAAATTGATCCAGTCCCATGCAGGATTCGAATCAGCGACCACCAGAGTAAGGCACCCAACCGCACAAATGTCGACGATCTAAAGCAATTGGGCCAACAGGCCTCCCAAAACAACAGGAAGTAGGAAACATCTCACAACATGGTAAATGCATACCAAATTTGAGAGGAATCCGATAAGCGGTTCTCAAGTTATTATCCGGAAAGGTAGGGTATTTCGGGGGAATCTGACAGGGCGTTTCAAAGTTATCGTTTGCAGCAATGAAGAACGGAATGAACTCTTGGGGCGTCAACTATAGGCAGATCTTGCTAAAACGCAATACCAATCGACATCTTGTCACACGGATTGCATATGCCAAGTTTGGAGAAATCCGACAAAGCGTTTCAAAGTCATTGCTTGTGAGAATTCACACGGGCACCCACGGACATCCACAGAATGATGAAACAAAATCTAGTGGGGCCACCTTCAGACAGATGTTGCTGAAACGCAATACCAGTCGACATCTTATCGCAAGGAAAGCGTATGCCGAATGTCGACAGAATTCGACAACGCGTTTGGAAGTCATCGCTTGCGAAGAATTTGAATGGACATCCACGGACAGGAAGAAGCAAGACTCATTTTAAGGTCCCCCGGCCGTATTGCAGCGGGGACAATAATCTATCGTCTAATCAGGTGACCTTACAACTGACGTCTTCGTAATTACATACACGGAGAAATTTATTATAGTATTTTGATAAAATATTCAAATAAGTATTGGTCGTTTTTTTTCGAGATTGGTTGATTAGAGGCACTGTCTGTGAGATATGTTCAGTGTCAGCAATGGATTAGAATTTTTTTAGATTTCCAAGCGGAAGATTGAAATACAATCGAGGGCAGACTGACAATGATGGCGTTATTGCGTGCGAGAAGAATCGTCGTTCCTGCTAGCTCTCTTTACTGTAACAAAATATGAATATTATCATCAACACTCACGAACAGAAAAAAATGATGGCCCATCACCTTTTAAATGTGACGATGACTGGTCATCATCCTTTCAAGGTGATGAAAAATGGTGATGGCCCAGGTTGTCACTCTTTTCGGGTTTTGGCGATGGCCTCAACTTTGCACTCATTGTTTATCCTCCTTTTAAGGTGACGTCCATCACCAGTTTACGATTATGGTGGAAAAAAGTGATGGCTCTAACTGATCACTCAAGAGTTAAAGAGTAACATTCAGATTTGAAATTTCTGCCCCATGTTAAGTCCAAAACATTGTACACATGTAAATAGGTCGATTTTGAAAAATGCAGTATTTCCCAACATTTAGAGATCTGAAGCGTTATGTGTGTACGTTTCAATGTGTTGTGATGCTACATGTATTTTGATAAATAATCTTTTTTGTTATAAAACTTTCTCCATGTTTGGTACACCAAATCTCAGTTTTGGGAATTCAAATATTTAAATACATTTCTTGAATAATTAATTCAAGACATTAATAGTGCCCAGCTAGGTGATATATTTGAAATTTACAGTCATTCAGGAAAAGATTTATTAAATCTGAAACTTCCTATATTCTGCAAATTTCTTGTTATATGGTCAATGGTTGTTTGCTGGAAAAGAACAGTGTGGAAGATAACTGCCAACTAAACATTTAACAAGCTGCATATTTCTTATTCAAATAGGTATTTGGATATGTTAGTTTTAAAATATGAAATTTGATGCCTCAAAATTTACAAAGTTCACTGCGTTAATGAACAGCCATATATCCACCACATTACTAAATAAGCATGGTTCAAATCTCTATTATGGGTACATTTGAAGATATTTCAATTTTGCAAAACGTCTATCTACATGTGGTCCAAATTGGTTTGACCTTAAATATATACAGCAGCACTGTCAGGGTGCCATAGCCTCATCTGAAAATCTTACTTATTGCATCAAGATGCCCAAATTACGCACATGTTAAGATCCGTGTTCAAACTTTTCCGAGCAACGTCAATGATGGCTAAACATGTCACAACACCACGTTGTGGTTATTATCTCAATCAGAGTAGTACACTCCAGTTGGGGTATAATGCCTCAAACAAGGTATAGTTATATTCCATAATAGAGTACAGGCCTATGTTACTATTGCATTTTGCATGTATAAGCACTAATTCATATATTCGTTAAAGCCTGGGTGTTGATCAGTTCACACTGTATGTGTATGTTGGTAGTCGTCTATCTATACTAGTCTTGTGCAAATTGTGCTATTTTACATACCCCATTTGTCTGATTAGCTTTATTAATCAAGTTTTTATAAATATAGTTATATCAGTCAGCTGGAATTAACGATTTTACGTTTATCATGTTTATTGTTCTTTCAGATATATTCCAGGTTAAAACATATTTTCTCATATGGAGCTCAGGCAACCTTAATAGAGCATATTTTTTGTCATTTTGAAAGTAATCGTATAACAGCATTTTTCGTTATTTTTGGATTACACTTTCTTAATATATCACAGATTCTAGTGTGAAAATTGATCCAGTTCCATGCAGGATTCGAACCAGCGACCACCAGACTAAGGCACCAAACCGCCAGCACAAATGTCGGCGATCTAAATCACTTGGGCCAACGGGCCTCCCAAAACAACAGGAGGTAGCAAACCGGTGGTCTTGTAAGCTCTGATGACCGTAATGACCCAGTTTCCATAGCTAAATACATGAATATACTTTTGGCATTTAGAAAATGATTGTATAGCAGTATTTTCGTTATAAAATATTTCCGACCCTAAAATATGTTACATTTTGCCTACTAATGAGAGGAGGGGGAGAGGAATTTTTGGAAATTCTAATCATTCCTCTTGTCGGTCTCTTTCATATTCTATGCGTTTTCGAGTGGAGATTAACCCTACCAGGCCCCCCCCCCCTCTCCGGCACGACAAAAAAAATGAGAGCTAACAATCCATGGCATGATAGTTCATCATATTGGGGTCATTTTGAGCCTATTTGCATAACCCACCGAGTAGAGGATCGATAACTTTAAGACCAAATTTCTGGTAGAGCTTGACCCAAGGGTATAGTGTGATAAGTTTCAACCCCCTAGCTCAAGGGGTAAGAAAAATAATTAAGGAGGGTGGGGGTAGAAATGGCCCCTCCCCCTGGTCAGGTCCCGAAAAGCCTAAGTCAGATAGGGTTAACAGCACAGAACAAGTACCAATCCAAGAATCCATGTCATCGTGTTAATCCTGTTACCTGTCAGTTGAACCGGCGAAAATAAAACAAAACATCTACATGTATAAATCTACAAATTGTTAAAGAACTATAAGACAGGTTTTAACCCTACCAGGTCTGGGTGGTAGGGTTAAACTTTCTGCGTTTTCTCCGGAACGACAAAAAAATTGAGAGCTGACACTCCCTGACATTATATTTTATCATATTGCGGTCATTTTTAGCCTATTTGCATAATCCTTCGAGCAGAGGATCATGAGTAAATTCAAAATGGCGGCCATTTCCTTCAAAAAGTGGGCAAACACTATTGTTTCACATCACATGCAGTTTTTACGGAGAAATTGCATAAATAAAAAATTTGAAAAATTTGACCGAAAAATCGACCAAACAATGCCGTTTTTTAATCAAAGCGGCCATCTTGGATTTTTTTGAATTTTTCTAGTAAGGCTTGATCCAAGGGTATAGTGGGGTACGTTCGATCTCCCTGGCTTAAGAGGAAAGAAAATAATTAGGGGACCATTTCGGCCCCCCAGGCCTGGACAGGTCCCAAAAAGCCAGATAGGGTTAAGCCAGATAGGGTTAAGGTACATCTTCACAGTTGTTTAGTTATGCTGGATACCTCTATGAAGTATCACGTATATTCATTGTACATTAAATAAAATGAAATAAAAAATGTAAAAATTTTGTCTTTAGTTTGGGTTCATTTTTTGTAAAACAAACATATTTTACATGTCTTACAGCCAGAAAAAGGCTGGTGGCCCATCACTTGTTTTACGGAGATGATGCCTGCTTTTCACCCTTTAAAGGTGAAGAAAAAGTTGATGGCCCAGGTCCTCAACCTAAAAGGTGATGGCCTACACTTTGCACTCATTGTTGATCACCAATTTAGTGTGAGAGAGATAACCCTTTAAGGTGATGGTGGAAAAAGGTGATGCTTGTAACTGATCACCCTTTTTGGTATGTTAAATCTGCGCATTAAATAAGTAGTAGACGTTGGTCCCTCGATCTGGAATGATTGTTCATGTAGTAAGCCTAATGTGTTTGCAGCAGAGAAGCTGAAACTATGAAAGTTATACTATCAGACTGACAATTGCGTCAGAGAGGCGTTAACCTAATTTGGGGTAAGTTGGGGGTAGGGGAAGGAGGATGAGAACGTTCCCCTCAAAAATATCTCTGTAAATTCCGGTCGGAAATGATATTTGAGGTTGAAATTTTCTGACGGCATACGTCATTGCGTTACAGTCAATTTAAGGATATTCACATAACAATAGGTACAAACCATCATAGAAAATGGCGACCACCATGCACATGTCCTCGGAAATTTGCATTTTTATGTCTTCTGTCCCATTGCAGTTATTTGATAAATTTATCTCGCCTGAAAGCACATATGCTGAGAGAAACAGTTTCCGTGAGAAAAACTGAGAAAAGGTCTGCTTGACGTCCAAGACAATCAATGCGTCCGCGTAGGCTAATATTCGTGATATACTGAACATCAACTGGTTCATTTTTTACATGCTTAGTGCATATTAGGTGAGCATATCCAGAATGACACTCAATTTGTTCTGTTAGAGGTGGAGTGTTCGCTGATACATTATCATGCACACCATCTTAGACTATTGATGAATTTACCACTTCATGTGTTCATGCTGTTTTAATACAGTTTCACAATCACAAGTATGGAAACTGGATGATATTACCTTCAGTCAAACGATGTCATGGTATCGAGGTAATGGCAATGTTACTGACTATTTCGTGGATGATTGTTATTAAAAGGTGCCTGCTCCAGGATTCGGTCGTTCCAAAAACTGGACTTTGTCGTAATATTCCAAATCCCTGTTCCATTCAGTACACTTGGAATATTTATTACATAGACACGTAGGCCCAGTACTTCCTCCAAATACATCAGTTCTGAGAAATAACAAACGTCAGATCCGACATTCTATATTCAACCGTCGTCCATAAAAGGATGTTAGCACCAGTTCCAAATGTATATGAAATAAAAATAATAAAAACACAAAATGACTTCAATTTGTTCCGTTAGAGGGATTTTGTGCTAAATGCCGTCCTTTTCATCCGACGACGATACAGCTCACCAATCCCCAGTGTACGAGTTGTCACAGCGACACAGCTTACCAATTACCAATATACGACTTGTCAGAGCATTTCCATCATAGCTCTCTAGATTTGTATCTAATACCGCTTATGCCGATGCTAGGGGCCGTGCGTTCGTGTCATGCAAGTTGCCACATGAACAGGTACAATAAAAGTGTACCCGAGATACAACACATATCACGAATCGTTAGATTCTTGGTATGTGATTTAGAATAGGTTAACCGGAAGACCATACTGTGAAGTCATGTGGCTCTGTCAGTATGTCGGGACCTCTTCCCACTTCCCTTATATCTGTTGTAATTCCTACAAGAGATAAGCGGTCAACAGTTTTCAGTGAAATCAACAAGACATGATGATGTTATATACATAAAATCCTAATCACTGGTCATTATTCTTAATCCAAATGAATTCCAAGTCGCTTCCAGATTATGTATCCCAGTCACGCTTTGATTGTGTCTGTTCATAAGAACAACATGGAGATGTAAAACATAAACATAAAGCTGATCTCAGGGCGTCCTCACCATAGTTTGCGTTAAACAATGCACCAGAAAATACCAGCAATATCAAATGGGATTGGGGTACAAACATTCCATTGTATTTGTTTTTGTGCCTTGGAGAAGGAAGCTGGGTTAGCCTGTTGGGCCTTAAATATGCTACATTTTATCTGCTTTTGAGGGGGTGAAATTTCTGGAAATTCTAATAACTCCTCGTATTGGTCTTTTTCAGATTTTTGAGTGAATTTTTTTTTAGCATTTTGAGTGAATATTAACAGTACAAAACAAGTACCAATCCAAGAATTCTGCTCCTGGAGATGTCCAAGCCATTCTATTGATCCTATGTTACCTGTCAGTTGAACGGGCGAAAATAAAACAAGACATCTATAGATCTACAAATTGTTAAAGAACTATAGGACAAATTTTGAGGTAAATCTGCAAAGTTCCCTAGTTATGCGGGATACCTCTGTGAAATACCACGTAAATTCATTTTACACTAAAAATAATGAAGTAAAAACGAAAAAATGTTTGCGTTCAGTTTTATAATAAAAACATATTTTACATGTCTTAAACACAGCCCGAAAAAGAGTGATCAATCATTTATAGTGATGGGAAAGAGTGATGGCCCATGTCATCACCCTTTCAGGGTGATGTCCTGGTCATCACCCCTTCTTAGTGATCACCTACACGTTGCACTCACTGCTGATCACCGTTTTAGGGTGAAGACAATTACCCTTTTACGGTGATGGTGGAAAAAGGTGATGGCTTTAACTGATCACCCTTTTGGGGTGATAAGAATAACCCTTTTCTGACTATGCTGAATGGCGGCATCGATAGAAGAGTGACTATGGAAGCAATGGTGAGAAACTGCATTTACTGACACAATGTAATTAAAAGTAATTGCATTTGAATATATTCTCTACCTTGTACAAAAGCTTACAGCTTTTTAGTTCAAACTTGACCGAAATAAATTCAATTTTCCATTCTGTAATGGTTCGTGTCTTGTGGTTCTAACTATTCCGAGGATAGGTGGGTCCTGCGGCAGCAGATTGCCTGTTAACCAAAACATATCGCTGGTTTTAAACATATAATTCTCTTTTTGTGTGTGTGTGTGTGTGTGCGTGTGTGTGTGTGTGTGTGTGTGTGTGTGCGTGTGTGTGCGTGTGTGTGTGTGTTTGTGTGCTGATGCCATACAGCCGTAGAGAGGACGATGACTGATAGATTGTCCTCGAGTCATTGATGCTCATTAGATCCGCCTGGTTAATTCAAAATACTTATTTTAGCATTGATGTTGGGGATAATCAAGGGAGATTCCTGAATATGCTGATAAAGAGAGAAATGAAAGCTCAGAAGGATTTATATTCCATTAAGGGTTATTGTGTTTTGATCCGCAACTGCACGGATTTCATCTAACGACTCAAGAGAACGACCTCTCAGACCTTTGATGGTGCTTACCATTCACCACGAAGAACGACTTTGGGTGAATTGCCATCGATTTGACAATGAATCTACATACACAACACCATTACCTATGTAAAACTTTTGTTCCTTCATTAACGAACATTGATCACTGCCCATCTAGGCGAATGAAAAATATAGTTAATGGCATTGTATTGTTTTACATGACCCCTTCCACGTCGCTTTTATAGACAGAATCTTCACATCACGATAATACTGAAATTCACACTGGTTCCTGGTTCCTGGTTCTTTGTTCCTGACATTACGTGCATGAATTCTAAAAGAAAAAAAAGTATTAAAATATCTCCAACAATCTACATACTCTATTTAGAAAATTGCTCACTGTGAGTTCTTAGTATACTATAGATAGAAAACCAGAGTAACCATATTTGTTAATACACTGATATACCTAGATCAATGTAAATATTCACTTTAAAATCTGAATAATCCATCCGCTGTAATCTAAATACTCGTTTGGCTACAATCTAAATACTCGTTCCGCTACAATCTGAATACTCGGGCTCTCCCATTTTGCAAACATTACAGTGGTTACCTGGATATAAATGATGAAACGCCCCTCTCTCTGAGTTAACATAGGTAATGGTTATGCTATGTTATCAAGGTGTAACACGTAACAATGCACCACAATGAGTGTTTTGCGACAGAGCAATGAGAAAAACGACTCCTATTTCTTAGTGTTTCAGGAATATAGGAAATCCGTGATGCCAGGTCTAGATTATTTTACAACTAGTCTTGTTTTTGTCATAAACGAGGTGGTATATGCACAATAATCTCTCTATTAACGGTATGCTCAATCTGCGCATTTAAATAAGTTGTGGACGTTGGAATTATTGTTCATGCAGCAAGCCCTGCGTATTTGCGGCAGAGAAGCTGAACTAAAAGAATTATACTATCAGACTGACAATTGGTGCGAGAATTCTGGGAAGAAAGTACTGAAGAAAGGTGAGGAAGAGGAAAACGTATATGAGGCGGAAACAGAGGATAGTCATACTGAGGAAAGTAGTGATATGGACTGTGATAGTGTGGAGAGTGAAGAGAGAGTGGTGATGACGGAGGAGAAATTGGTTGAAGCTGGGTTGAAGGAGGTGGTGGAGAACGTGGTGGAATGGTGTATGGACGGGGTAACGGATTACATGGTGAAGGAAGGGAAGGAGGGAATAGCGCTATTTAAGTGTGAGGAGAGAGTAGTGGACGGATTGATATGTGAGGCGGAGGAGGCTGTGAGAAAGTCCAAAGTCAAGATTCCTGGTCAGAAATATACAGACGACGAAGTAACTGATATCTTGAGCACTCTCACACCGGAAAAATTAGTACGGAAAACGAAATCTCCTGAAAAATCATTCAATCGATATGAGGCGGAAATTGCCGAGAGGAAGAAGAAACGTGACGAACTTAGAGACAAAAGTGTTCGATCAAAAAAAAGTTGAGAATTGGATGTGAAAAGTGAAGCTGAAAAACAAAACAAAATAACAAAAATTCAAGATCTGGCGCGCATAATTCTGATGAATTGAAAGCGCCATCCAAATTAAAAATACTACTACTGACAATTGCATCAGAGAAGCGTTAACCTAATTCGAAGTAAGTTCGGGGTAGGGGAAGGATTATGAAAATGTTCCACAACCAAAACAAAACAAAAAAAACACTGTAAATTTCGGGCGGGAATGATATTTGAGGTTGAAATTTTCTTCACTCAATTTGCTTCGTTTGACATCCAAAACAAAATTGCGTCTGGTTCAGTTAGAGAGTTTGCCAATACCATCTTAGGGCTATTAATGAATTTATCTCTTCATGTGTTAATGCTTTTCTAATACAGTTTCACATTCACAAGGGTACTGTATGATATTGCCTTCAATCAATCGATGCCATGGTCTTGAAGTAATCGCAATATTATTGACTATTCCATAGATGATTGTTTTAAAAATATACCTGCTCCAGGAATCGGTGGTTCCAGAACCTCGAACTTTTGTTGCAATATACCAGATCTCCTGGGCCATACAGTAGACTTGAAATATTTATTACATAGACACGTAGGCCAAGTACTTCCTCTAAATACATCAGTTTTCAGAAATAACAAGCGTTAGATCCGTCTTTCAATATTCAACCGTCCTCCATAAAACAATTTTCAAGTTATAATCGAAATACCTATTTTAGATGGCTATATTCCAAATCTCTGTTCTATTCAGTAAACTTGGAATATTTATTGCATAGACATGTAGGCCCAGTATTCCCTCCAAATACATCAGTTCTGAGCAATGACAAGCGTCAGATCCGACATTCAACATACAGCCGTCGTCCATGAAAGGATGTTTGCGTCATAATCGAAATACCTATATTAGATGGCCTTTAGCACCAGTTCCAAAAGTGAATTAAATAAAAATAATAAAAACACAAGATGATTTCCTACAATAGATAAGCGGTCAACAGTTTTCCATGAAATCAACAAGGCATGATGATGTTATATACATAACATCCTAATCATTGACCATTATTCTTATTCCAAATGAATTTCAAGTCGTTTCCAGAGTATGTATCTGAGTCACTCTGGAGATAGATTTCGCAATCTAAGATAAAGCCGATCTCATGGAGTTCTCCATAATTTGCGTTAAACAATGAGCCAAAAAACCCCAACATTTTCCCGATATATTTAATAACGCCCGTACAAGAGAAATTCATATAGGATTATCTTGCATTATCCCTCTGGATATTTTGATAAAATACTCTAGGCCCTACCTCATCGTGTTCCTGAATATACTATATGTTAGCATTGCGATCAGCTAGGTCGCAATTCAATTGGAACCAATATAAATGACAGCATACAAGAAATACACTAAATGCTTGGGACAAAATATATAAGCATTCGATGGACAGATCTTCCAAAACCTCTCTTAAATTGTCTTAAGATGCCTGAAAGGAAGCATACAATCTCGGCATCATATGATAAGCATAAAAACAGGCATATCTGTATTTGGTCTAAGCTTCTATTCCTCAAGCCTTTGCGTTACTGAAAGTACCGTCTAATAGACTCATTTTTCCTCACAAAAACTCTATTCTTTTCCTTTGTTGCGTAATACTTACACGAAAGATGGACCAACAGATATGGGAAATGGCACTGATTTGTGGACTGTTTTGGGCATTCGGGCAAAAAAAAACAATCCTTTTCTCAGCATTCTCTATCGAAGCAGATGAATTTTCTTTAGAACTTCGAAGAATTAAACTATGACTGCAATATATCACAAAATTGCGATCAAATCACTCGAATCCTACAGATAACTGTGTTTTCAAACCTCAGTTCGTGGAATTCTATTTAAAGAAACCCTCCATTATTCCACATCTTGGAATTCGTATGAAACCACACATTGTAGCAGCTGGTATTAAGCTTAGTCAAATTGTATCTAACAAGCTCTTGCAAATTCCTCCATGGCAGTTCTCTAAACCGAAGTAGATAATATACTAGCGAAATATAAAAAAGCAAACACGGGCTCGTGTATACACAAGAATGTGGTCTGCTGAGAGAAAAATATAGATCACATCAGGCTATTTATGCAGATAGGTCTAACGATGGTGAGAGAGTAGCATGTGTTACTGTCTTTAGTTCCAAAACTAAAACCTCTCGACTACCAGGTAAAAGTTCGATATTCACTGCAGAAGCAAAAGCTATATTGTCGGCTTTGGAAGGTATTGGGTCCACTAAAAGGAAAAAAATATGGCATATTCTCAGATTCACTGCCATGCCTTCAAGCCATTAAAAGTGAAACTTCAACTCATCCCACCATCGTGAGTGTTCTACTATTATATGACTGTAGATGTCATCACCAGATTGATACTGTTTTGTTGGTTGCCTAGTAACGTAGGCATAAATGGTAATACTGAGGCTGATAGAATGGATAAAGCAGACCTAGATAAAGAGGTTGATCCTGTTGGAATCTCATATAACGATTTCAGACCCTCTGCATGTACTTATGTGAAAAAGCTGTTTCAGTATTTATGTGATGCTGTGAATAATAACAAACTTCATGAGTTCACAAAAGACGTAGGCTCATCTGAACAGCCAGAAACGTTTCGAGCAATCCATGATCAGGCGATGTAGAATCGGCCATACAAGATTAACTCACGAACATTTACTAAAAAAAGACCCAGTCCCATGCCACGAAGATCTCACAGTGAAACATATTCTTATCGACTGTATAGATTTTAAGATTGTAAAAGATTCTATTTATCGAGCGTCTACTTTGGAAGATCGTTTTGGTCGGTCGAGGGAGGACGATGTCTTAGGTTATTTGAGAGAAATCGGTTTGTTGCATAAGTTTTAATGTGTGTATGTTTAATGTCTTGGATTACTAAGTTATTATCTCGTATACTTAGAATTTTGTTTGATCGTCGTTATATAGCTGAAATATTGCTGAACGCGACGTTAAACCTTAATTTTCTCTCTCTCTCTCTCTCTCTCTGCTACTCCGATAGCCAATCTAGATGTCGCTAGACAAACAGCCATCACCAATGCCAAGATCAAACAGTGAGCTCGATTTTCATTTTTCGCACACCGATTGAAATTGTCAATTTCATAGAGATGTTACAATAAAATTTCGCTTGACGAGCTCGCGAAGGAATAAAGCCAGTTTCATTTGATTGGCTAAAGCTTCGTTAAACAGGACCGCATTAAAAAGGTCCGCGTAAACATCTGGCTATATTTAACCGCGCAAGTGTGGATGACGAATTAACAGACAACACTTTCCGGCAAATGTGGGGCTGAATGTATAGACAAGGAAAATTTCCACATTTAGAAATCGTAATGATAATCCTATCTGGCCTGGGCGATTTGGGACCTATCCAGGCGGGGGGGGGGGAGGCATTTCGATCAACATAAATGTTGTTCTGATCTCTTGAGTTAGAGGGCTGAAACTTAACCACACTATACCCTTGAGACAAGCTCTACTAGAAAGTGCAAAAAAATCAAGATGGCTGCCATGATGACGTCACAATGACGTCATTTTCAAAAGGCATTATTGGGACGATTGTTCGGGCAGATCTTTCATATTTTTTATTTTTTTGTTTTCTTTGCAAAAACAGCATGATGAATTAGTAAGTGATAATCTGATGTCATATAAAATAGCTTTTGACCACTTTTCCTCGCAAAAATTACGAAAACATCACTTTTCTGGTGCCCCACATGGTCGCTATTTTGAATTTCCCAATGATCCTTTATTCGGGGAGTTATGTAAATAGACTCAAACTGACAACACTATGATCCGCAATATTAAAGTCTGGGAGTGACAGCTCTCACGTTTTTGTTGTTCGGGAGATAGCGTAGAAAGTGGCCTGGTAGGATTAATGGAATGGGACATATAGTGCAAAGCATTCATCAACTTTAATTTTGTGGGATACTATGTTGCAATTTTGCTAAACTGTGTGAAATTGTCTGGAAATTAAGTTGGAAAAAGTTTCGTCTATCTTTAACAACTCGATCAAGAAAACAGTACAAGCTCCTCTGCAATCATATATTTAGTTTAGCAGTGTACCGGGTAAAACTCGTGGACAACTGATGATGAACCTCATCTGGGATCATATAGGAGTATCTAATCTAACATTTATTAGGCAGACGTCGTCTGTAAATAAAATATGTTTAAAGAAACTAGACTGCTTCACATTACATTGTTTACACTTACGTCCATGTACGTATAAACAAAAGTCAGTTTCTTGAAGAAAGAAGCATTCAAATTCAGTAATGCCTGCAAAATAACTACATATACTGTCGTAAATCCTTAATTAAAATACCACACCGTGGTACGACTCGAACTAACATCGTCTGACGCTACCGCCTGGCCATGCATGGCTGACGCTAAGTGATTAGTGATTAACAATGAGAATCGTAGTGTCAGATTAAGACAGTGAGCAATAATGCATTCGTCACCAAATCAGAGATCCGTAGAATCGAGGCACTTGACACGCTTGACGGACAGTCTTCTCATTTTCCCGACTGGGTTCATCCGGAGTGAGCTGTACTCCTACAAAGGGGTATAATCGGAGAGGTTAACATACACTGACGCTAAAGAATATGAGCCTTTCTTAGTTGTGTTCATTTAAGATTTTCTCAACATTTTTTTAAACCGACGGTGCGCTACTGCTGTGATGACAGTGGCAATATTGTAAGTCTATATTCCCACTTGGGCAAGGAACTTGCAAACAAAAACATCAAAACACAGATATCTGAAGAACTGTTATGGATACCATTTTGAATTTACACAGATACTGTTAGCGCAAAGTTAATTAACTTGACTGTATGACAAAAAGCTATAGCGTCATGACCAATTTTTGTCGGTCCTCGTTCCTCTATGAAATAAGTCATAACGTGATTTTTAATTAGTTTTAGTGTGATATATGGTGGCCTTTGGTTTGGGATGATCGAAAAATAAGCCACTTCTGTGGACCATTTGGCATTTTGGGAACAATTTCATCAGCTGAATCGCATTAACGCAATGGTACAAAGACTTTTATAGCTACATGTATCTTCTAATGTTCTCTGTATTATTTAACCCTATCTTGCCTGGGCGTTTTGGGGTGTACCGCAGCCTGGGGGGGGGGGCGCAAAGTAGCTATATAGCTATATATTTTGGCTATTTCTTAGGCTAGAGTGCTGAAACTTGCATGCTTGGGTCAAGCTATACAAGAAAATGTAAACAAATTCAAGATGACTTCCATGATGACGTCAGTGTGACGTCATTTCCAAAAAAGGCATTATTGCCGAATTTTCGAATTTTTTATTTACGTATTTTGTTCGCGTGGTAAATTAGTGAATAATAATCTGATGTGAAATAAAATAACTTTTATCCACGCAGAAAAGCATGAATTTTGAAGAAAAATGACGAAAACATCACTTTTCTGGTACCCCACATGGTCGCCATTCTGAATTTACCTAGGCTCCTCAGCTTGGGGGTTATGCAAATAGGTTCAAAATGACCCCAATATGACAAACTAAAACGTCACCGAGTGTCAGCTCTCAAGTTTTTGTCGTTCCGGATAAAGGAGGAAAAGAACAACAAGTGTGGGGGGCGGCGAAAAGTTAGGGGCCAGTTAGAGTTGAGATAATCTTACTTGTGTTGAAACACATTAGCTTTGTATGGGGGAGCAAATGAGATATGCCTATATAATTGACATTGATTTTCACAAATAAATTATCGTTTGCGTCGTCATTTCGGGCAAATGTTCGCTGTTGTTTTGCCATGGAGACCAGACAACAGGCTCAAAAACGAATTACAACTTCTCCTAATAAACATTCTAAAGGTTCGGTTCACTGTCAATGACACTTGGTCGTTGAAGCGCATGAGCAGGTAAAATTCCCAGGTCTTTTTTAACTGAAATACAATTGGAAGCAGACTGAAAATAATGGGATTTTTACATGCTATAGGAAATCATCGTCCATCTTAGCCCTCTTTACCGTACGAAAAGATTAACATTATCCTTAACGCTGGATTGAAGTGCAATCTCGGAAAAGGTCTATACTGAACACATTTGAATTACTTATTATATAGATATACGGTATATCCTAGGTAACGTGTGTTATACAAAAGCTTTAGCTGAACGAAAAAAAAATCTGCTGTTTGAGCTTGACCAAAACAGAAATTGTCCTCAGTTTATATTAGTGTTCCTTCGTGCACTGTTATAAATTACCGTTATTTCACCTTAAATGTATGTTGGAGTTTACAGTATATTTAATCGAAAACACAGTAATCTGTAAATTGAACTGTGATATTTCAGATCATATCAACTGGAATGGGCGCACAAACATAACATAAAATTCCTGTTTTCTCTGAAAGGAGGTTGATCTCTTTGCACACGAAACACCCAGCTGCAGGAAACATCCGACACAGGTCTGCGTTGTACAACATCCAGAGCATTATCAGAACACGCACTTGCTGGGACGCGGCGGCTAACTTCAATTTTGGTTTTATCTGACTTGGAGATTCCTGTCACAGATTCAGTCATGTCTATTTACTAAAGTTGTGGTGAGCGCATTTGTAAACACAAAGAGCTGAAATACGCGAACAAGCAATGGTCATTTCGTCCTTCCAGTTACCGGTACCTACTTTTCCACGAAGCCGATATCATAATTGTAGACAACGGTGCCACTTACTTATACAGTTTAAAAGAAAAAACGGTAATTGTAAATTACAGTGCAATCTAATTTACAGTGTAATGCCTGTTAACAAACGATAATTATAAAATACAGTGCAACATTTTACAGTATAAAGCATGTTAAAAAGCGGGAATTGTAAAATACGGTGTGATATAATTTTACAGTTGAATGTACTGTCAGCTTTTCTGCGAATACCTTTAACTGTGAATTTACGGTGTGATTTATAACAATGTGGTTCCAAAACTACCAGACAATTTACAAGAGTCTGTGACTTCTACGGCAGCACAATGGCGCGCATGGAATTTAAGTTGCCTATTCACAAGTCGTATCGCCAGTCCCAAGTAGATAAATCTGGTTTTTTGTTAGAATGCCATATAAAAATAGACAGGACAGTGGCTGTCAAATGGTTCTCGAGACATCGATGCTGCTTTCAGTGTAGCAATTAGTCCCGTATTTTTTACTTCAAACTGGCATTTTGTCTTTGATGATGAGAATAAAAAGGGAGGAGCATTACTCTATATGCAGATAACGTGAAGAAATGAGAGCCCAGAAGAATAGCCATTCCATTAATGTAATGAATCTACCATAATCCTCTAACTGTACTGATTATCTCTAAGAGTCGAACATCGTCTTAAACCTTTCATGGCGACAAGTATTCCTCACGGAAAACGTCTTTAGATAAACTCATATCGATTTGACAACCAATTCTATATAAATGACAGCTTGTCTAATGTAAATATTTTATGCGTCTAGTAGCAAACATTGATCATTGCACATCGAGGGGTATGTTCCTGGTGAATGGAAAGATCGTAATAGTTTCACGCTATTTTCCTACATGACCGCTTCCATGTTGCTTTTATAGTCAGTACCTCCACAACGTTTTATAAGATCAAATAAAACTCCGGTCAGAAAGAAATTTGCATAGGTTATTTGGCTCTTTGCTTCAAATATTACAGTGTAGAAGACCTGAGAAAAATGCCGTGTTGAAATCTCTTCATACATGTAGATCATTGCTCTTTCTCAATTTTTGTTCTTCTGTTTTCAACTATAGCACTTGGACGGCAATTGTATGGTACGTTACTATATGAGTGTGTTGTGCATGCAGTATATGGAGGATTCTATATTAGGGAGACTTCGCATCGAAACGGTTACGCATACGGATACGTATAGGGGCGTACACGTCATCACTTTGTAGGTAGCTGTGACGTCACGCGCACTCACTATCCGGAAACTTGTTCGCATGCAACGGTTAATCGACGAGATAAACGTAAAGAACGGTTCCGAATTTGCTTTTTTGATGGCAAAATATTGAAGAAGGTATTGTCTCTTACATGTGTAAATAAATTTGGGCCTATAAAGGCCTTAAATCATGCTGTGAAGGCTTAAATTGAGCACTATTCTCGTCAAAAATGTGTTTTGCCTGGCCAGCGCTATCCGTGCTTGAACTCGGCCCTCACTCGAAACAAAGCGGCCGCCGCTTAGATTGTAGCGCACCCCTTCCCCCACTGGCATTCTCCAGCCTCTAGTGTTAGTAAATTTTGCCGGAGCTGTCCATCAATCTTCTAGATTTTGAATTGCGAAAAATTCACCAAACGCTATATAGACGATTTTCTCGCTGTGGCTAATCGCTGTATAAATGACGCAGTGAAAGATATATATCCACCTTCACTGGATTTGAAATAAACTACAGATAGCTATACAGGCACATCATATTTAGACCTATATCTCTATAAAAATTAAGCTGGCCTTCTCTCTCGTCGACTTGATGAAAAAACAGATGATTATAATTTCGACATCGTAAACTATCCCTTTCTGGACAGTAATATTCCAGTGGGACCTGCATCTGGCGTATACATATCTCGCCTAGTAACATTTGCTAGATCCTGTGTTAAATGTGACTATTTTAGCCAACGTCACAAAACATTCTTGCAGAAACTTTATTTTTGGAACATCGTGATGTCTTCCCGGCATCATTAAAAATTGTTGACCGCTTCTCTCTTGCAGGAAACTAGCCTATGTTTATGTATACTATGATTGGGTTTTTTTCGAATTTGGTGCTAATACTGTTATATGGAATATGTCTTTGGATTATGGACGCGGATATTCTTTGATGGACGACGGCTGAATTATGAATGAAGGACCAGACGCTTGTAATAATCAGTGTATTACGAGAGGGAATACTGTGAATTTTGCGAGGGTGATTCACATTACATAAGAATACTCTCCGATACATATTCATTTCCAGGAGAGTGATCAAAAGCTCTCCTGAAAGGAAAGCTAGGCGAATGATGGAGAGTGATAACTCTCCTTAAAAATGAGAGACTGATTCCCCCCTGATATATTCCCCTGACATCCCCCCCCCCCTTCCCCGGAGATATCCCCCTTGACACATTCTCCCCTGATAATCCCCCAATATTATTCTTCTAAACTAAACTTATGTTATATGTTTGGAAATAATTCAAGGTGTCGTAGTAATTTAAATTGTTTATTATCATGATAAAGTCCACATTTGGGTCATTACATGTTGAATTAACGATACATTTTTAAAGACAATATAAACAATGACTAGAATAGAAATATCCTCCCCCCTCACCCACCCACCCCCCGCCCCCAACGATATTAGATGAAGCCATCAAGGAATACACCACCTCCCCCCTTCCACATACATGCTATGTAACTGGAACAAACATTAGGCATACAACCCCCCATTCCCCCTCCCATCCCAATACTACCAGAATCGATTTACAAACACGGCCCTCCCTCTACCAAACTACACTCAAACAATCAAGTGACTCCCAATTTATATTGACAGCACTCCTCAAATCACAGCGTTTGAAATCAACGGTGCATGATAAGACAACCAAGTGCATGGACTTTGTTGTACGTACCTGTTACGTCACGAAAACGACCCCGAATATCTGCAGTAATCATGTTAGTGCAATGACATCACGAGGCCAGTGTATGTCGGGCTATGTGCTTAACCTAGCTTTGGTGTATGATGTTTATTACAGATTAGCTGCGCACACATATTATTACATTTGAATGTTTTTATCATTTTTTCTAGATTAACTATTATCATCAATGGCAAAGACAACCAGAATCAGTCCAGCACTGGGTATCAGCCTGATGAAGGAGGTTGTTTCAATCAGCCCTAATTCTATGACTGGTCCTGCGAAGGAAAAGGCATGGGAGACTGTGTGCACACAGGTAAATGCAGCATTAACAAGAATTCGCCCAGAGGCCAACAAAATCAGCACAATTACAAGCACAAGACCCTGTAAAGAGAGGCTGAAACACTTAGTGGCAGTGAAGCATCGGAATGAGATGGCTTCTCTTTATAGAGGGTAAGCATATTAACCTTATTTTATAAATTTTAAGCAGAAGTTAAAAGTTACGGTAGACTAAATTATTGATGCTGGTAAAAAGTAACTAAATAAAATAACAAAGATGGTCTTCTTCTCTCCCCAATGGAGCAAACTTTCACCAGCCATTACCTGCTCATTCACCAACCGTGCAGTCAACAACTAAACAGAACTGGTAGGAAGGTACCTTTACAGTACCGTGCATTTGAGGATAGCTGTCACGTTAAAGGATCAAAATTGGTCATTTATGTTTTTTATTTCTTCATTCCAATATTCACTATTTTGTCTAACATTTGGTGAGAAAATGAAATTACAATTCTAATTACAAGTGCTTCAATATTAGGATTAAAAATTTAGTTTCTGAGGCACTGGAAAAATTAAACACATTGCCTTAAAGGTGGTCCGATATCCAGCTGGGAAGAGATTAACCTTTCACGCGACTGTCTATTGTAAGTCGTTTATAGCTGCCTGAGTGTGTATTGTATTGTTGACTCGCAGGAACTGGCCACCCTAATAGTCTGTCCTAACAGTAGAACAGCAGTTCAGCTCAGACACTCGCCGTGAATATGTCTCAGTTGAACAAGTTTTAGCACGTTTAAATTGGATTTTAAACCACCTTGATGAATAAACTTAGTGTAATAATTATAAAAAATAAACAGGAATTCGAGTAGGCCCCATAAGACAGATAAAAAATGTATTTTCCAATAGAATTCAATCAAAAAATTAGGATTAATTCTTCAGATGTATAGCTGGACACATTTTACCCAATTTCTAGCCTTTCATTTTTTTACAAAATCAGATATTTAAACGTTTATTGCTCGAAAAGTATCCACAATACGCTTTTGAAATTTGGAATGCTAGTTACTTATAAGGTGATCTAGTAAATGCTATCTCACGTTTTGTAAGTTCGGCTTAGTTTTCTAATTATTCAACTTTTAAGACAAATGCTCGTAAAACAGTACGGTTTTTTCCAATTTATTTTAGTAAAATAGCTGTAAAAACAAAACCAAGCAAAAATTTTAAAAAATGAGATAACAGTTACTAGTTCGAGTTATGTCCTATCAAGGTATACCATTGAAGTTGAAACAAGATCAACAGTTTTCATGAAATTTCAACTAAAAAACCGACGCTATTGTTTTCATTCGAATTTTTTAAAATTGGAATATTTTCTACACAATAACAGTGTCGGTTACACAAGTCACATAGTTGGAGTCCCTACGATGTACGCTTTCATAAAATATATAGTTTATTATGGGTATCTTGTATATTTATTGGTACAGAAGACAATTTGTCACGGGAGTGCGAAAACTGCCTCTAACGGGACAGCTATCCTTAATAATTAAGCGGTAACTGGCTCGTACTGTTCAGTTGCCAGACAGGACTGCGCGGTTATCGTGTGGTTACTGACAGGTTATTCACATGCAGGTTACCTGACAGTTACCGACCAATATAGAGTAACTATTTGGTAACCGGCTAGTTGCCACCTGAATGGTACTGTTCCGTCCCCCACCGGATGTTAACCAGCGGATGCTAACTGTGTGGTTACTGCACAGTAACCTGTTGGTAACTGGACATTTTCTGCCAGTACTGTTCACTTGTCGTACATGTGCCGCTCTTCAAGCTGGTTCAGCAGTCCACTCAATCTGAGTAGCGCACAATCATGCCGCCTCCCTTCTACTAGCCCATACCGATTGCAAATCAGGTCATCAGGGTAACCACTGCCTGGAACTTCAGTTGGTATATTTTGGCCTGCATATTGGATAGCATCTGCATACTTCTAGAGCTGGTCTCGCCCCGTTCATAGTTGATCCAGCCTGGTGAGCAGATCACTGTATTTGTCATACAAAAAATCAACCATGCCATAGCTACCATAGACAGGGGAGATTTTGGTCTTCTGAAAAAAATCTCCAGATCGCTTAGTCTATTTGGGTATGACAACCGCCGCAATAAGACACACAGGGCATCAACCCCATCACACACAGTTTTGTTTGGAAACTGGATTGCGGGCGGAATGTTCAGAGCAGTAGCCAAGCGACGTAAACAGCTCTTGTCAAACCGGAAATTCTCCAGGCACTGATCATCCGTTAAGTTTTTTAAATAAAATTTTGGTGAATATGGATAGTGTGTTCCTTCCATTTTCCGGTTGCAATGAAAATAACAGCATATCTTCATCATTTTCTTCTATTGCTAGCAACGCTGTATAGAAGCTAATACCGCCATGACGATAAGGACGCCCCCTATCAGTTTACTGCGATATAAGTAACGCATAGCTCAACTCTCATTACGGATACGTTTACGTTTTGCTAAATGTAGACGTATAGCGAAACAAGGAATTCTTATGCCGCCTACGGATACGGTTACGTATAGCTATCCGTAAACGGCTGACAGTGAAACCTCTCTATTGTCGGAGATAACAATTTTACAAAACGAAAGAAACTCATAGATGCCAGTCAAATGTTTGCAAATGTTTGCACGGGAGAAACTGGACAAGTTCTTGCGTATCACAAAACCATAGTTTGAAAACTGACACACATGTGCAAAATTACATTCGATATATTTCATAACCCGAGACATCATATCATGAATTCAGTAGCGATTCTATTTAAGATTCCAGGGAGACATGGGAAGCTCTGCCTTCAGATCCGAACTGTTGAAAAAGTCCGTGATACGAGCATGTAATTATATCCCCCCCCCCCCAAAGAGCATACATTTAGACTAGTACTATTGCACTACAAGGAGTGTTTGGCGACTGACCAGACAGAGAAAACACGAATCTGCTGTGCGTTTCTTATTTCAATCTAAAAGTATTGACTCGTGGGTGACACACGGTTTAATTGTATTCAGCGGTTTAATTCATATGAAAAGAAAACTGTATTCGCTATCATAGCATAGACAGATAATAAGATCATATACAGTTCAGTTCACCTTTTTGATACACTTTGAGAACAATGTCATCAGCTGAATCGGATTAACTTAATCCGAAAAAAGTACATATTGTACCAGCAACATGTGTACAAGCTTAATTTCGATCCAGATGTGGCGATTTAATAATAATATCCCGTAGATTGCCGATGGGCACCCGTCCCCAGACCTGCAAGGCATTTTTGCAATTTTATATTACGTGAACCTTCCTAATACAGTTGTAACCGGTTGGTTTTGTTTCGTGATCTAATCAATGTTAATATAGATATTCTGCAGTAAATTTCATTCAATGGGATTGGAAAATCTAGTGCGTACACTTCATGGGGAATTGTGTCCTGGCAATTAGAACTTGTGTTATGACCCGTTATAACCATACAACTAGGTCTGACCTATGATTTTGAACGGTGCTAATGAAGAGATTCCTGCTGTATGTTCTATTCGTTTTAGTTGCTCTACATTAAGAAATGCAACTGAGACTAAAATGCCTAGCTATTGTTTAGCATAGCATGGCATTCTAATACACATTCGTTCCGCAAGTTAACTGAAAGGCTTCACAAAAAAGGCTTTTTTTTAGCTCTTGCATATCGCTCCAATGTACATTGTCATGGTAGCAATACAGGGGGATAATTTGCGGAATATGAAGGATTCCAAGGTAGGCAATTGAAGGTGTTCACAAGAAATAGTAGGTCCTAGTGACCATGAGGTACTTGTCGTACATGCAACGTCTTATTTTGAAAATGTGATGTGACGCTATGCGTGCAGCCTTATTGGATTGGCTTGATCCTATGGGGGCCAAAATCGCTTTGTGACGAAGATTGCAAAAAACAAAGCAGAGTTGAGACTGACGGTCACAGTGCCAAATGTGGAGAAGATCTTGAACTGGAAACTCGTTATAATTTGATGGTGATTGGAACTAACGAAAGTGCGTTTTTCTTCATCAAAATACATCCTGTACACACCGATTTTGAGATAATGACGGCCCAACAACAACAATCTCGAAACAACTCCCATGATGCTTATCGCTGTCCCTCCATGGATTGAAATCGATGCCTTGGGCTTGACAAGGCTGTGGACAGAAACCGAAAGAAACCAATCTAATTAAAATTAAATCCTATCTGCTCCCCATCTGGATACGTCGTTTGTAGGATCTAACATACTTGCAATAACTCACGTGTTAACCAATCCCGAGAACGCTTCATAGTGCTTTGAAGGGAACACTGATGACAAAGAATTTTTGGTCAGCTCAGCCGAACTAGCCAGTTCGCTGGCGGGGAGTCTTGTCATGTTGCCGCGGTCCCGACATTGTGGCACCATAATACGGGGTGGATACATGGACTGATCTTTGGTGTAAACACAGTGAACCTATCTCCCCTCCCCGACTGCAAATGGGTGAGTCCAGATGCGACCATGATGTCATAATGCTATTAAATATCCATGGTATGGGCGCTCACAACACCAAATTCAATTGAAATACATGTACGTAAGATCCTATACAGCGACATGTATGACTGGGAAGCATTGATAGGATATTAATTTATTAAGATTGTGAAAGACACGAACTTTGTCGGAATTAAAGTCCAAATCATCGAGATTGCGAATTTCATCACCTCAACTCAAGCTACGTATGTCTTCATAATATCCACGAATAATATAAAGCGAATCTTGATAGTTATTTGCTGAACATAGTATTCACGGAAGACTGCCACGATGTGTTTTAATTCATGTTGTTGCTGTAATGTAAGTCGACAAAACATCGTCCGCTCTTGTACCTCGACGGTAGTCTGCCCCTACATATCCTGATATTTCAGAGGTCTCATAAACTGAAATTTACTAGCATGTCAGTGAATTTCGAGATATAAAAATGCATTTGATCGGAAAAATAATACATAAAAATAAACAGTTGACTGTACACCAAAGTCAAGTCGTCCTGTAATAAAGACTGAATTGAACTATGAATTAAGGGATATGACTTTAGTGTTTTTAAGTTCCTGCTTTTGAAGAATCGTGCATACGTTAACTGACTGGACCATTTACATAAAATTAGGA
Organism: Hanleya hanleyi; assembly: GCA_036873755.1. NCBI lineage: Eukaryota > Metazoa > Mollusca > Polyplacophora > Lepidopleurida > Hanleyidae > Hanleya > Hanleya hanleyi. The sequence continues at coordinate 355,801 of JAVTVY010004633.1, forward strand.
ATACATAAATATCAATATGTTGCATACCACGTGCAACAGTTTAACAAAAAAAAAAAACTTCGAGAAAAACTTGGAGAAAAAATGTTTTATTCATTTTTATATCCGCCAGTGTGAAACTGTTGTTGTTGCAAATTGGTGTCACTGTTGAAAATGTTTTAATATTTTGAAAGTAGCACATCACCGTAACCTGAAACTGCAGGTTACATTTATATGATAATATGCAAAACCGGTGAATATTCCAATAAAGAAGATAATAAATAATTTCAATAAAGAAACATTTGTGAACTTTGTCAATGATACAAAAGATCCTTTTTTGGTCAAGATTTTCTTTAAACTTTCAGTTTAATACCATATTTGTCATTTTAAAATATCCATGTAACCATTATTTAAGCAATACATTGGATAGGGTGCACGAATCGTATGACAAAACTTTTCTCAACTTGGAACTGCATATTCACTGGGAATATATTTTGGATAAGAGTAACCTGGTTTCGTCTACTTTTTCAGTCGATTAACAGGTATTTCTCATTCTTTATGGCTCATTCATTCTCCTCACCCGGCGATTTGTGGTCAAAGCGGAACAGTCTTCCGATCGAGGTTGCTGCCACGACAGCAATATGGGTCGAGGATAGAATTTGTCCGCCGGACAAGTTCGAAGTCCGGAAAAAACTACGGCATTAAACCGGCGAGACATCATGATGTTCGTGAAATCCTTATCACTAGCCAGTGTTATTTCTTTCAAATTACAACACATTTAAGGGAAGTGGGAAGAGGTGCCGACATACTGACAGAGTCACATGACTTCACATTCTTTTTCTATGGTATAATGTATTTCAGTCATGCTTGGATAGTGTTTGCTCATATAAGCCATGATGAACGTCTAGTGCCGGTGTTTCCACGACCCCTAGTTTCAGGTAAAGCGAATTAGAGTTATGAGGTGTAGCGCCAAATATCTTGCGGATTTCGATCTTGCTTTGTATAAGGGGGGTAATATGTATCGCCCAATTTGAAAAAAAAGATTGAGTAAAGGCGCTTGGGGGTAAAGTCTTGTAGAATCAGTCCATGCAATAAACGTGACCTTGATTAAACTCGTCACAGTATACACAGGATCAGGCAAATGTTACTCAAGCCATCCCAAGGATTGTCTCGCAACGTGAGGTCATCCTCGAGGTAGCCCCAAATACTGATGATCCCTGGGACGAGGGGATCGTCAGAACCGGAAGCTATACCAAAAGATAAGGTTGGAGAGCTCATGCGTCTGAACCTCGCTACAGCAAAAACACAAGCGAACTCTTTCACCTACCCCGTCTCTATTCACTCTCAAAATCATACGCATCCCTTTTCCACAGATCCCTGTTGTTTCATTTTGCAGACATCTCGTTTTGCGCCATTTCGTGTTGATTTCAGCCACATGACACACTACATGTCTCGTCCTCGGACAGTCGGATAAACCCGCTAATAAAAAAATAACCTCAGTGTACGTATTATTGTGCCAACACACGATGGACGCAAGTGACAATTTGAGTGGAGCTGCCGAGTTAATTTCTGAAGGCGAGCGAGCTTCTCCGGGTGCACTCGGCTGTGCCATGTGATTGAAATCAACACGAAATGGCTACAAATAGGCATTTGCCAGACTAAACGACAAGGAACTGCGGGAGTTTCCGTCAGGTAGATGGAGGGGTTCGGTCGCAAATTGGCTGTAGCAAAGTTCAAACGTCCGAGTTTTCCGAACGCGCTCCAACTCTAGCTTATGATATAGCGGCAAGGTTTACCCGCTAGGGAACAGGGACAGCTTGTATTTGGGGCTACCTCTAGGGGTGGAGGGACCAAATCCGCTACCCGAAGGTGGTCAAGGCTGTCAGTCATCGAAAAATAATTCAATGTCACCAGCAATTTACGACTTTCTAGGGATTCGTCAAATAAATTTACCGACGAGATATGCACCCTAGTAAAATGTGCCCTCGTCAAAATCCCGAAATTCAATCGAAAATTGTTAAGCCATAATTCGTATTTCAAACATACTTTAGTCATAAAAAAAGTTATGTTTGTTGAGCAAGTCTGCCAAACCTATTTTAATCATATGGCTAAAAATTTCATACAACTGCATCACATCGTTGGAACATCTGTCATTCTCAATTTGTCCAAGCCACTCTGTTCATGCACGATATCCCTTTTGTCCCCTCTTTCATGGAAGAATTAATTCTGGAATCGTTATATTGATCATTTTTTGTAACAGCGGAAATTTTGCCATAGTGGCGGTGACAAGAGAATTGAGAATCTCATGGGGAGTAACGGATGACGATCGTTAATTAATTACCAATGATCTAAGATACATAAGCTACATGTACATGGAGCCTGTGTTTAGAACACTAACATCCACTGTCGGCGAAAGTTCATAATGGATTTGTGTAGAGGGTAGGTGTTGCTGCATTTAGCTTAAAAGAACAAGGTGCATATAATCATGTCTTTTTCCGTCCAGATGTCTTTTATAGTTCCATAACTGCATGTAGCTAATATTAGGACGTTGACCTTTACTGAATTATAGCTGGTCATATATATTTGATTTAAATAAGCTTCCGCAGGAACCATCATGGTAAAATTAAACATGGCAGCAATGAGGTCATCTGGTGAAAGCGAAATGTTAACAGCAGTATGGTACCAAGTGTCTTGTATCATAGCGATATAACAGTGGACCATCGGTGGTTGTGGGTCCACTCTTGTACCGACAGTTATGATGGAGATTTCTTGATAATGGGATGTCTAGCACTGTAATATCACTTGTCTTTATTGCACAATGTAAGAGTCCTGCCTATGTCTTGTGTGCTGTCCTCTGTTATAGGGTGGACGAAGGGTGTCTGGTTCCATGTTGCTTCAAAGACTTGGATGGTGTCTGGTTCCATGTTGCTTCAATTTCTTCTTTGAGCAGCAGGAACGCAACTTGGCTGGGTGGTGCTTAGTTGGTAAATTCTATTCACTCATAGTTTGTCCATTTTAATCTTGTTTGCATCATCTTGGATCCTATTCTGATCATCCTTGTGTAAGTAGTGGCAAGGTATTCAATTTGCCAAAACCGGCTCAACATTAACATAAAGTGACCTGGTTGGCCTAAAATTAGATGACTGCATGTGTCAATATATGTGAGAAAACGCTACTTTGAGGTTTTTTCCCCTTATCCGGCGAGAACTCTCTATGATGAATTTAGCCATAACGCTGCACAAGTAATAATATGCCAATAAACTTGACATTATCCCAAAACGATAATACATCTGATAAAAGTGTAATTTGTGGTAATTTGAGAGCTCAAATTTTGCGACGTAGATTCTCACTTTGGATGCATTATGAGCCTATCTTCACACACCCCAGCAGATGGTGTATGGGTAAATCAAAATGACAGACAGGAGGATGTAATAAAAATGCATATTTGCTTTTTTCTTCAAAATTTATGTTTTTCTATGTGTAGAAGTTCCCAAAACTATATTATTTCAAATCAGATTATAATTATCTAAGTTATTGTCGAAGAAAATGGCATCAATGAAAAACTGGACAGATCAACCGAAAGTTTTGGTATATGACGTCACTGTGATGTCATCGGTGAGACCGTCCCGACACACATCAATTCGCCCAGGTCGTATAGGGTTGAATGACCCTGATATCAATAAATGATTAATTTCGGAAAATGAATATGATAATGATAGGCAATAATATGCACTTAATCTGAAAGTGCTGGAGTGGCACAGTAAGTTATTTTATCGCATAAAATTTCACTTAGGTTGGATGACGAGTTTGAATGTCATCTGACGCCTGACTGTCTACAGGAAGAAATCTTTAACATGGTTAATGAATCTATACATTTTAACTGACAACTTACTGATAGAGCAAGGAATAAGAATAATATTAACTGGGTGAGACAGGGGCGTGAATTAAACGTAATAGGGTGATAGAAAACGACGTCGGTGTACATGATGAAAAACGATGTGACCCCCAGATAGAATAAATAGCCAGAGAAATACAACGATCTGGGTCACCAGGATATAAGATACTTCCAAATTTCGCTTTTTTATCGACCGTATTCAATCTCTGTTACACGAATTACACTGGACGACGGCTGAATATTGAATGGCGAGAAGGACGCTTGTATTTACATTCATACAGGCAATGAAATATGAAATTTAATTATGTCTCTCTCCAATGAAATAACCTCGGGATGTTAGCTTTGTTGTTTGTACGCTCAAGATTTTCCTTTCATTTCTGAGAATTTTACTGAATGACAAGAGATGTGAACACTGAAGCTGATACATTGGCTAAGGCATGCAGCTCTAGATGAAGAAGTTGACCCTGTTGGAATACCATACAGCGATTTCAGACCATCTATCTGCGCTTATGTAAGAAAGCTGTTTCAATCTTTATGGGATACTATGGATAATAACAAACTTCACGAGTTCAAAAAAACGGTTGGTTATACTCACCTGAACAGTCATAAACGTTTCGACCAGGCCATGATTAGACGATGTAGGATCGGTCACACACGATTTACTCATGAATATTTACTAAACAGGAGCCGATTCCAAGGTGTATACCTTGCCATGAAGATCTCACGGTGAAACATATTCTCATAGACTGCATAGATTTTAAGACTGTAAGAGATACTTTTTATCGAGCGGCTACGCTGGAGGATCTTTTTAGCAGAGTGAAAGAGGATTGTATTTTAGGTTATTTGAGAGAGATTGGTTTGTTGTACAAATTTTAATGTTTGTACCTGTTTTAACGCATTAGTTTACCGAGTTTTTGAATTGATTACTTAGAACTTTGTTTGATCGTCGCTATATAGCTGAAATATTGCTGAATGCGACGTTAAACCATAATTCTCTCTCTCTCTCTCCAATGAACAGACTGAACTAATGCCTGACACGAACAGATATTCTGAAGAACTATATGCAAATACCTTTGTATAAATAATAATCCTCAGTAATGCGTATTCGAATCTCGTATAACTGTGTTACATACAATAGTAGTATTCATATTCAAATAATTGAGTACGAAAACAATTATTTTCGACTATTGAAATGAGAATTCTTTGTGTCCTTCTTGCCCCTCGTTGAAACTTAGGTAAACTGAGGATTATGTGGTAATGAGAAGGTCATACATTAATAATTAAAACAACGCAACTAACAGACCCATCACTAGGATTTTCAAAGGGGATGCGAATGTTTTAAGTTTCTCATTTCTTACCATTCCAGGAATGTGCGCCAAGGGTGAACCTTTCTATGTGTGGTCCAGAAGCATGCCCTTCCACCCCCTCCTCCGGAGTAAAATTTTGAATAATTACGTTTGAATTCTGCATTTTAGCGTATATTTAAGGCTAAATTGTGGTTCGATATGTTCATGTATTTTGGCAGCGACGGGCCTGCCCATCCAAATTAAACATAACCATATTCCTGACCATTCAGACTGTCTTTTACTCGGATGTTTCAAATTACGGTAACTAAAAACTCAGGAAGTAAAAATGATGGTTAGTGAATCTAATTGTTCAAATATTCTCGTCCCCACGGAAGTACAAATCTCTGCGAACAAAACGTCTTACCATTCATCACACTCAAGCTTTCATTATCAATGTCTGGCTCTGACCTTTCTCTGTAACGCGGTGTAAGATAACGCTATGGGAAGTGGGCGTTGAGTGTTCTGCATACTTCAAGGATATTCGGCAAATCTGCCAGACTATCAGTACAAAGATTCCGGAATCAAGTCCTACTCAGCACGATACGGGGCTTTTATGTCTCAGTAGTAAGCCAAATAATTGCAACAACCCGATTTTACTGAGAACGCTCACAGTATGACACTGTAATAAGATCATATTAGGCGAGCGGCATAGCCCTATTTTTAAATAACAAAACTGAAACAACAAACGTACATGTACGTAACACAAATAAATAGAAATAATCTGTAATACCATATCCCGGTTATGAGTCAAAGTTTGAATGGTGGAGTGATAAACTATTAACTCGATCAACTATGTAAGTACGAGAATTGGCGGGATACATTTTGTTACATAATCTTTGGTCGTTGGTAGATATGGCAGCGCAGGATCGTTGTAAATAGAACGACGAAGGGCGCATACTACTTTACTTTACATTTTAGAGACCGTGAAAGCGACTGGAATCTTGCGAAGATGAAATACTTTATACTTTAGTTCCTTCTAGTGAACAACCTTGAGCGTTATGAGAAGAACGTTCAGGGGATTATAGGCGGCTGATTATAGTCGAACAAAAAGCTTACCCTGCTATCCCACTGACCAAGCGAAAGCTTTTGAAAGCAATGGTCCTGAGACATCTCAGGACATCTATGGAACTAATGGAGAAGGCAGAAGTGATAGATGTGTTTTGCTTTCAGGGGCAAAAATCGGGAATCAGCTCTATGAATGTTCATATCTACAATGTACAATCTCCGCGTGTGATTGCAAGTTGCAGACTACTTGACGCTGGATGAAACTAAAGCCGGGAAGAGAGCTGCTAGATTACAAGCGTCTAGTCCGTCATTCAAAATTCAGATGGTTTAGGTATCCAATGTTGGGAAATCTTCCGGCCTTTGTAGAAATAGAAGCTACCCCTAGGGAAATCAGAACCAAATCCGTTATTCTATCATATATTACTGATGAACTCACATATTCTTGGGACAACTTCTAGCCGCATGGATGGCCAATTTTGTTAGAATACCTTCAATACATCGTCTTGCTGGAGTTTGAGGAGTTCTTAAATATGCTGAATCTATGTCAATAACATCAATGTCTTCCGACACACCGAACATTTCAGATCAATATTTCCTGACAAACAACACTAGCCTACCTAGTAGTTAAAGCCACCCCAGAAAAAACGTATCGCTTTCTTTCTTCAGAAGATACTGCTCAAGAAACCAAAGAACACTTGCTATAGGGATATCTTTGACAACTGTGCAGTTCTACCTACTAAGGGTATCTAACAATGCAACCCATTGGTCGACTTAAACCTCAAAGATCAGTACAAATGAGCTTGATGATAGAGAGATGATCGTCTCCCACATGGTCGTTATCACTTACCCTGGTCGAAAGAGAAATTAACGCGGAAAACTGGAAATTTTGAAGAACGGTAAACGCTGAATTCACAAAGAAAGTATGTGCGCAAAAACGTTTCTACGTGTGAACGCGTGTACTTGAATTTAAAATCGCCACAGAACGTTTTTGATTAAAATACAGCTTTATATAGAACAACATTTTGTTGCTCTGAGGGTATTGGTGTAATATCTTTTCAATGGGGGCTGTGGGGGGCCTAATCGTGTATTTGCGCCTAATCGTGTCAGCGCCATATCGTGTAACAAAATTGCGCCTAAAAACGTGTTGCGCCTAATCGTGTAGGAAATTTGCGGTTAACGGTGGAACTGCGCCTAATCGTGTACCAAATTTGCGCTTAATTGTGGAACTGCGCCTAATCGTGTACGGAATTTGCGCCTATTTGTGTAAATGCGCCTAATCGTGTAAGGAGGCTGCGTCTAATCATGTAACTGCTCCTAATCATTTTAACGACCTTGCGCCTAATTTTTCGTTGCGCCTAATCGTGTAGAAAAAATGCTCCTAATTGTGGAACTGCGCCTAATCGTGTAGGAGATTTGCTCCTAATTGTGGAAATGCGCTTATTCGTGTGAGAAATATGCTCCTAATTGTGGAACTGCGCCTAATCGTGGAAATCATTTTGCGCCTAATTGTGGAACTGCGTCTAATCGTGTAGAAAATTTGCGTCTAACTGTGGAAATGCGCCTAATTGTGTATAGAGGCTACGCCTAAACGTGCACAACGTGAAGACATAAGTAGTACGTAAAGGACGAATATAGTCAACTTGACCTTTCGTCATTTTTGGGGAGGCACGGGGAGGTCACGTGATCAAGAGGTTAAGGTCACTATAGTTCCGGGACTTCCGGTCGCGTGACCTTTGGGGCATGTATTCCTCCGCGGTGATGCGGTCTGGCGGCGATACGGTCGCGGGGGGAAAGCCTCGGCGGACAGAATGTAGTCCCAAATACGCGGGAGCCGGGGGAATTTCTCCGGCAATCTTCGCCAATCTTTGGGACATTTTGGGGGCGAGAGGAGCCCTAGTCAACCGATTGGGTCGAGTGAGGTGTCAAATTGGAGCGCTCGTCCAGGGCGATCAAGTCATTGATGGGTGCATGTAAATTGAGGATTTGTCCCAAAAATATGAAAAGCGGAACACGGACTTTATCCCTAAAATAGGGGAAGTGTTGTTGTCCGGAATTCTAATCCTGGGAAAAACATTGTAATTATCGGTGACCTGAACGATGATCTTCTGAGTGCTTCCAAGTTTCACCTACGTGGCATAATAACTTCCTTAGGACTTAATCAACTAATAACTGAACCAACTCGACCCGTTTCAAATTCTCTTTTAGACCCAATCATTTGTAATATGGCTCAACTCGTCTGTGATAGCGGCGTTCTTGTACCTTTTTGTAGCGACCATTCTCCAGTTTTTATCCTCATAAAATCATGTATCCCGAAAAGGCCTAGCTTCAGACGTTTGATCTGAAATTACGAAAAAGCCGACTGGGACATATTTAGACATCTTGTAAACGCCGAATGGGAAGTCCTGTCAGACGATAATAACGTGGATATTTGGTGTGACTGTATTACATCAGTTATTATGAGAGCAGCTAGAGAATCTATCCCCAACAAATACATTTGCATTCATCCAGGCGATAAATCATGGATGACACACAAAATAAAACATGATATGAGAATCAGAGTTAAATTTGTTAAGCATTCTAGAATTACCAATTCTGCAAATGATATTGAACGTTTTAAAAAACAGAGAAATTTGGTAAATGCTCTCGTTTGCTCTACTAAAAAGGAATTTAAAACCAAAACAGCACAGAAAATTGACACTGGTCGAGTTGGTTCTAAACAGTGGTGGAAACTCAGCAAATCATTCCTGAAAGATTCGAACAATAATTTTAATGACGTTCCACATCTTAAGAAAGTGGACGGCTCTTTTGCATACAAATGCAGTGAGAAAGCCGAAATTTTAAACGGTTTCTTTGCTAATATTACCAGAATTGATGATTCCAACACTCCGTTGCCACCTATATCAATCTACACGGAAAATACCTTAGATATGTTTACTGTAGATACTACAGACGTCGACAACATTATTTCTAATTTAGATACGTCCAAAGCGCTTGGTCCAGACCAAGTCCGAAATGTTTATCCGAAGGTAAAAACGTTCTCTCTCCAATTCTTGCTCGTTTATTTAATCACTCATTGAAAACATCGACTTATCCGACAGAATGGAAAGTTGCTAATGTGACACCATTGTATAAATACGAAGCTGCGCATCTGAAAACCCCTCGGCTCTGGGTACATTCATAATGTATTCAGTTCGAACCAAGATGTCGGGAACACCAAGCAGTCAAGTCACAAATATACAGATTATCAAAAAATTTGCAATTAGAAATGACCCCTAAGGTGTCCGTCCAATCAGAGAAACCGGTATTCATTACATAAGTTTCTTGATGCATCAATGATATATACCGAAATTTACATCGAGCATTTGAACAGTATCAGGGATAGAGATCATTAATGATTTCGCATAAATTAAAGATGGCCGCCCATTCTTCCCGCCACTCAGAGGAACTTTTGTGGTTATTCATTCAAAGTCTCTTGATACATTGATGTTTTATACCAAGTTTCGTATAGAACACTGAAATGGTATCAGAGATATACATCATTAAAGATTTTGCATAAATTAAAGATGGCCACCAAGGTTTCTGCCCAATCAGAGAAACCAGAACTGTCATTTGTCATAAGTCTCTTGATGCATCGATGATATACCGAGTTTCGTATAGAACACTGAAAAGGTATCAGAGATATACATCATTAAAGATTTTGCATAAATTAAAGATGGCCACCAAGGTTTCCGCTCAATCAGAGAAACCAGAACTGTCATTTGTTGTAAGTCTCTCGATGCATCGATGATATATATCAAATTTTACATCAAGCACTTGAACGGTATCAGAGAACGACATCATTAATGATTTTGCATAAATTAAAGATGGCCGCCCATCCTTTTCCCCACTCAGAGGAACTGATGTGGTTATTCATTGCAAATCTCTTGATACATCGATGCTGTATACCAAGTTTGGTATAGAACACTTAAATGGTATCCGAGATATATATCATTAAAGTTTTTGCATAAATTAAAGATGGCCACCAAGATTTTCGGTCAATCAGGTCCCGATTCAAAGTATCTGGATGTATCGATGATGTATACCAACTTTCATATAAAACAACTGAATGGTAACAGAGATATGTATCATTATCGATTTCGCATAAATTAAAGATGGCTTCCAGGATCTCCAGCCAATCAGAAAAGCCGGTTTGGTAATTCATTTAAAGTTGCTTGATGTATCGATGATGTATACCAACTTTCGTATTGAACAGTTGAATGGTTTCCGAGATATGGATCATTACCCATTTTGCATAAAATTAAAGATGGCCGCCAAGGTTTCCATCCAATCTGGTCCCAATTCAATAAGCTTCTGGTCCTTGACTAGGTAAATAAGCATACCAAATTTGGAATTCTTCAGTGGAACCGTTTTCCGGCTATCTCGCTCACGTACGGACGTACAAGACGACGACAATACCCCATGGCCAAAATTGGCCGAGGGGTAAAAAGGTGAACGAAATCTTGTCTGTAACTACCGTCCCAAATCACTATTAAGTTGTCTGAGTAAAGTCATGAAGAGGGTCGTGTTCAAGTACATTTATAATTACATACGGTACGACATAACACCGAGCCAATCTGGTTTTCTCCCGTCGCAATCCACTGTAACACAGTTACTTGATATTTACTTTGACTTGACAAAGGCACTTGACGAACAGAAAGAAGTACTCTTTCTATTCTTTGACATATCAAAGGCCTTTGCTAGAGTGTGGCATAACGGCTTACTTAACAAACTACAACAATTCGGTATTACTGGAAGCCTTTTGCTATGGTTCAAAAGCTATTTACAAAATCGTTGTCAGCGGGTGGTGAACCAGGGAAAAGAATCCACTGTGTTATGTTTAGAAGCAGGTGTGCCACAAGGCTCTGTTTTTGGTCCGCTTCTGTTCGTATTATTTATAAACGATTTACCTGCTAATGTCATTAACAGCATACGTCTTTTTGCTGATGACACTTGTTTGTACATCATATCTGATAATCTGTTTAACCAACTGCCATCCATCAATCACGATATAGACATTGTTTCTGACTGGGCGCAGACATGGTTGGTCGATTTTAATGCCGCGAAAACAGTTTCTCTTCTCGCTTCTTTGAGACATATATCCATTCATCTTTTCCAATAATATTTCAAAATTCAACTCTTCAACCGTCACGTAGTCATAAGCATGTCGGTCTGATCCTTAACACTAAGGCTAACTGGAACGACCACGTGGAAGATCGTAAATGCCTTGAAATTATGTATAAGAGTTTTATTAGACCAAGTCTAGAATATGCAGACGTCGTCTGGGATAATATTCCACAATCTTATGTGATAAGACTTGAAAATATTCAAAAAGACACACTCAGAGCGATAACTGGCGTCACATGCAGTGTTAGTTCAGAAACCTTATATTTGGAAGCTGGATTTGAAACGCTGTCTCGCAGACGAAAAGTCCATAGTCTTATTATGTTATATAACATTATTAATGGTATGGCACCTTCCTCTTTGTACGCTCATCTCTCAGCTCGCATTGGGGAACGCAATCCATACAACATCAGAAACGCATCACAGTTAACCCCCTACAGATGTCGCACGGAACTATTAGGAAATTCATTTTATCCAGCAACATTACGCGAGTGGAATTTACTATCTTACACAGTCAAAAACTGTCCTACTCTGCCAATTTTTAAACGCCAGCTGCAGAATATGACACAAGTCTCCATCCCACCGTCTTAGCACTATTTATGTACACGTAAAGGAAATATAATATTGTGTCGCCTCCGCAATGGTTGCAGTAATCTTAACAGACACCTGTTCAATAATTTCCTGAGAAATACAACAACTTGCAATTGCGGATATTTTGACGAAACAGTCGATCACTTTTTCTTTCACTGTCCTCAATTTGTCGATCAAAGAACCATATTGGTAAATACACTTAATAATATATATAGTTCTCTAATAGTTCCTCCTGCTTCAGTGCTATTATACGGTGATCCAGAAAAAGTCAAACACACTAACAACACCATTCAAGTATGTTTGGGAAATTCATAGCGGATTCGAAACGTTTTACTTAAGTATTGAACTTTAAAATTACTATTTCGACACTTGATGCCCAGCAACCATGTACTCAGCAAGCTGATCGTGTTCATTCATCTCTTCAGCACACAGGGTCTCAAACAAATCACAATGTTTACTCTCTGTCATGAGCTTCAAATGCATTTTGCATATTCCTTCGCCGCCTAATTTGTTATAAGTATTTATATTTATTTTCGAGGTTCAATTGATATATTGTACTTTTTTTTATTGGGAAGACGTATTGATAAGCTTTGCTTACTTCGCTCCCCCATGTCTCGAAATAAACTACTTAAACCAAAATAGGAAACTCCTATCAACAAGGTCCAAAAGGGCTAATATCGGTCTCCGGCTTATCGAGCCTGCCCATCAAGTCATGGGTGGGTGTATGTAAAAAGAGGACTTGTCTCCGAAAATATAAAATGCGGAACACGGACTTTAGCTCACCGCATTTCGATGAATTAGTGTCAATTTCATGGATTATCTAGAACATGTCCAACTTCGAGTAGTAAGGGACGACAACTATGTCTGGCGCAGATCGACTCCACTGCTCAACATGGCCTGGGAAATTTAACCTGGATTAGATAGGACCGTGCTTTTCTAAGCTGAAAATCGAGCATTTCTGTTAGGGTGACAACATTTGCCAGCATATTAAGTTAATTTCGAATAGTATATCCATACGATGTGCTATTTTATTTTCCCATGGAAAATGTTTTACTTGCTTCCAATTTGATTTAAGAATGAGGGTTCAATTTGCATTTTCTACCTATACCTTAGCATAGGTTTTCACGAAAAAGCCGAAAGTAGCTCACTTTTAAACGTTTATAGGTAAAACACCGTTCAGCCAACGATATTTGCCAGCATGGCGTTATACAAACCATATCGTGTTCTATCTCATGGTTCTTTATTTGGTCTAATTATTAAATATCTTCTTGCTTCCATTTCAATTTAAAGTTTGAGAATTTTTAGAGAAAGACTCTATAAGGGGTTCAGCTAGAGTGATTAAGTGGGGGCCGGTCGGTGGCAATTAACGCGGAGACCTGGTGACAGGTGACGATACCTGCTGGGCGGATTAAGCATGGATTCCAATTGTGTATTGCACGAGGCGAAGTCGTTTCTGACCAATCATTATATAATTAAACCACTTCAATGCAAAATAGAAGATTGTAACAAACGATTATATGGGTATTGTTTTATTTACAAATAGTACATGTATGTACAATATATGACACTTTGCACTCATTTTGACCAATGAGTGCAAAAATTTCGCAGTAAATTGTGCCATATCATGAATTCAATCTATTCAGCAATGACAGAAGTTTTTCTTTCTTTCTTAGTTTTGTTGAAACACCGAGTGCCACAAGTTTCTGTTTAATTTCATGAACAGATAGTTCGCTGTTTTCTTCAACAGCCGAAACAGTTTCAGTCTCAGGTTTTATGGGCTGTCTCTCTGATCCTCCCGATAATCAACACCTAAAGTATTGTCACATTTCCGTCTTAACGTTTGCCTTTAGAATATATAATCATTAGAGTTTTGTTTTACTCAGAAAGTCAGAGAGGTTTGTTTTACTCAGAAACTTTATGTTTGCAAAGGAGGAAGTCGAACAATAGAATCGAAAGCTTGGTTTTTTAACTCTTGAACCTTCTATTATTATGTAGCTTGGGTTCTTGTCAATATTGCGGCTTCGAAAACGTTACGGACAGGAACATCCAGCAGGTTGATTTTCATAATATGATTGTGTGATCAACACCAAAAACAATATCGCACAGCTTCTTTACACCTTTATCCCACCCTGAAAACGTAGACTGTAATTGACTTTATATGAGTATCTGTTGCCAAATACAATGTGTGAACTCCTCTTTCTTGATTAGAATGCTGTGATTTATGTTTGTTGGCGTAATACTGAAACTGGAACAGGGAAGT
>JAVTVY010004634.1:0-38278 GCA_036873755.1 Hanleya hanleyi
GGTGTTCGGCACGTGACAACCCCCAGCCCAGAACAAGTCAGTACATGCCTTGATCACTTGATCGCCGCGTGACCTTGACCTCCACAAATCCTCCACGAAAAAAGTAGGTCAATGAGGCTCCAAAAGGGTAGACTATACTACTGCTGTGAGATAACGGAATCTTGTGACATAAAATATGGATAAATTTATGTTATGGGAAAGTTTGGCCAATAGTTTAGCGATCTTTTCCTCTCGCAGCGCCTCACCCATCATATCGTCCAATACAATGACGTTGGTTTGGCTGGGATCAGGGTAATACGATTCGACGATGTGATGAGGTACGGCGGGGAGAAAGTTTATATATTTCAGATTTGTAGATCCATAGACTGACTGCCATTGACTGTAACACCATATATTGCGTTAAATATTAGGATACTCCAAAGATTTCATAACCCATGTTGTTTTCCCACAACCAGTCGGACCGCTGACTATCATGGTAAAGGGGTGCTCTGCTACATTCGGATGGTTCATGGTTGGTGGCATAGGATGACTCTCTTGCTTATATACTGTACAAACGTGTTTCAGCATATTATCATGATGTATTCGCTCCCAGATCAGACATAGTAATACGTTCAGTTGATGTTTCACTGCTAAAATACAGACTGATTCTAAGATCATTTGGTTATGAGTTTTATGCTATTCTCGCTCAGTCATACTGTTACCTCTCCATCCAATCATTCCTCCCTTCCCCCATACAATCATCCAGATATGCCTGGTATATAGATGATTTGATAGAGTGAATAAACTAATAGTTAACATCTTTATATATTAAAAATGTCCACTCGTTTCTCCTTCGCGATGATTAACATGAAGGCATGGAGACAAAGGTAACACCCGTCGAGTGTACGCGGAAGAGTTGCCTGGCGAGGTACAAAGATGATTGGTGTTCTATATAATTAAGGAGTTTATTACAAATCGGACGAGCGAGAGTGTACGTGGACTACATTCCCCTGACAAGGATCAGTATTCAACCGATTGACAATTGATAATTGGAACACCACAAAGCAAAAGCGCGTGTATAATGACTTCCCTTTTCACAAGGTTTCAAAACTTTACGAGGGCACGAGAACAATAGAACAAATGGGATCAGCATGACAAAGGAACTAAAAGGTACTAACATTTTACGAGGCTAAGAGTTCACACAAACAAAGGAACAAAGCAGATCAGAAGAACTAAAGGACAAAAAAGGTAAAAAGTGCGCGAGGTTAAAAGTTCACGAGGTTGAATGACGTCACTGATCCCTAATCCCGCTTCGCATTTCACATATCTCCAAAAGGACATATTTCCAATACTCAGAATACCCCAGGTGGATATTGTCTCCATAAGACATGCGTTCTTCCGTACAACTTTTTGTCTTCTAAATGTGTTCACTTCCTCTGACAATCTACACAACATCTGTAACCAGTTTTGAATCTAGCTTGATATGATCCTGTACAGTTTTTTGCACATCCTTTTAAATGTCCGGAAGCGAAATATCCCCTTCCTGGAGAACCTTTTTGTGATTATTTCAGGGTGAAAGACGTAAGCAGGAGTAAGTAGATCTAGAGACAGAGGGTGTAACTATAACTTCCAAACAATTATCTGCTGAAGGTCGACATATTTACATATGAATGTAATATTTGAGGCTTTATCTTCTCGAAAGAAGCCGAATTTATCATGCGGGTCTGCAAGAAGAGTCTGAGCTTTGCCTGTTGGAGGTATTTCTGTCTGCGTGGCAGGGTTGCACTCCAAAATTTATACTCACTCCGTGGAATCAAGGAATGCGACGCAAAACATAATAGATCGGATTTGGTATGGGTTATCCTGAATATCCAACTAGCTGTAATTTTGTCGATAACTTAACGCAGTTACAAACAGAGCCTTCTGCCCTTATGATTTTAACAACCCAGATTATATTTTCTAGTGTAATTCTCTTGAAATCAACAACATCCCGAGAAGTTTTCAAAATTGCTTCAGTTGTCAGAGTAAACAGTGTAACCCCAGACTCGTTCAGTTCTCCACAGATGGGAAGAGTCATCAAGCTGACGCCACAAATCACTATTGGAAGTATTAGGGAGCAATGCGCATATCTTGTCGCACTGACCCGCCACGTTTGAGTACATTATCGATAGCTGTGCCGGTCAGTCTACCCTTGCAGTAATTGAGAACTATATCAATATAAATGGTGATGAATAAGCCAGTATCCCAATATGCCAATCGATATGTGACTGTCTAGCCTGGAGAACTGGTTGATGTTCGGAAGTAAGATTTCCTTCCTGTCTCCTGTCCGTTGCGACAGTGATCCGTTGCCCGCGAGAATTCCTGTCGTTAACAGACCACCTTCTTGCTGATCTTGTCAATAAGGTTTTTTTCTGTGAAAATAGCAATCCCAGAATGTGTTCCTAGGATCGGATTTCTGATATATTCTCGCCAAATGGACTAACCTCACTCTAAATTTATGCCACCTGAAATTAAATTTGATGTAATGTACCTCCAGCACTTTCTGTAACACGTGGGTTGTTGGTTCGGACGTGTAATATTGTTCTGTTCACTGTAATTCGTAATTATATTTACTCAGCTGTGACATGCAGAACGTGAAGCTGTACAATTCTAGATAAACATCGAATACAGAAAAAAGTTCAATCTAATAAAGCAATAAATTGTTCATCGTTTTTAGTGCGGGGCTCTGTGTAAGTTGACTTAGCCCCTTTTGAATCGGATGGCCCCTTGGAGTATAACATCTGCTACATTACCTAATGGGGTCACCTTGACAATACTCTCCATCTCTCTGCACATATGTCATCATAAAATGATCTTAATGTGTAAGAACATTCAAATTTAATCCAATAATTCAGAACAAATTGACACATCCACATCCATTAGACAAATACGAAATAAATTCGATCCGTTGCGAAATTGTAGAGCCAAATTCGAGAGAATATGCAATCCAAAAGACCAACTCCAAAGCCTAGAAAAGATAGCAGACAAACAATTGGCTCAAAAATTGGTCAACACGAGCTGATCAGGTAAACGTGTTCAACCGTCAAACGTTAACCGGTCAACAGTTTCAAGCAGGTGGGACATAGCACAAATCCTTACAAAATATTAGGTAACACTTTGTTCCAGTGTCGGAGTGGGCAGCAGTTCATGTTCACATGCACTCGCGTTCATAGTGTCATTGTTTTCCTCTGAAATACTGGAACCATTTCCAATATTGTTGTGACGGCTGCCCTTGTTTATGGATTTTAGAACCAGTGTGGTCACGGCGTAGGGAGTATCATTCATCTTCGTGGTATAGCGACCTTCAGCTGCGTTCTCGGAGATTTCAGGTGATTTGCGCCCCTTACTGCCACTATTTTGACTTCGCGTGGAGCCTCCCTTCGTTCTGTTACATTGTGGTATCACATCGCATGGAAACGAGGTTTTGATGTGTGAACGGAACTCTCTATTACTCAACACATATACCATCGGGTTCCACACAATCGCGCTCTTAGCAATCACAGCTGGAATGGTTCCCGCTACAGGAGATATATCCGCGGGGTTCCCGAAAGCTGACCATAACGACACCACGGCGTACGGAGTCCAACAAAGCAGGAAGGCGCCTGTAAGAAAGGCAATATGTATATATCTATTGTAATCGACCTGTTGCTCGAACAAACTTTCATTAGTTGAGCAGTGAATATTTAGGAGAACTTAAAAAAGGCTCTAGAAATTGGACTGGTTAAACCTCGGAGCTTGAAAATAGGTCAAAAGTTCAATTTCAGATCAAACGGTCAAATACGGTGAAAATAGAGCTCATTTTTTTAGTTGCTTCCTGATGTAACATGTTTTAAAAGAATATATACTAGGCAGTTCCTTGAATTCAATTTGTTGATATAAAAGGCCAGTTTGAAGTCAGAAAGCTAAAAACTGTGAGAGTAAAGCAAATACAACAAGGAATGCTCCCCCGGTGAGGCAATTTTACACGAATATTGATTTAATTGTATTAAATTTAGATTGAAATTGCATGAATACAAAATTGCACCAATGGTCAAATGAATAAATTTATGGTCAAATATTATTGCAAAAAAGGGTCAAAACTGAAATTTCTAAAATTCTAGCACTGAAGATATGAATGCACACGGAAACCGGTCCGAAACGTCTGATTAACTCACTTCAGGATAATAACGTATGTAAAAATAGATTACTCCCCTTAGGTTTTATCACAGAACACATGACCAATTTGTGAATATAGTCGGTGGGTCAAGGACCTCAAAACGCTTTTAAAAACTTTCAATGGCATTTTTTGTTACAAATGGGTACACATGCTAAATTAGTTCTTTGAGTGGTAGGGATGAAGGTAGGAGGGGATACCACCCTGATTTTGGTCAATTAAGGTCATTTTGGGGTCACTCTTTGGGTCAAATAAGGTCAAAAATGGATAAAAACGGTTATAAATTAGCATCCACCGTATTGTTTGTTACCAATGAGTATCCAAGCTGAATTAGTTTTACGTAGTGTAGAGTGTAAGGTAGTCATAGATAATACGTTTATTATAAGAATTAAAGTCATTTAGAGTCACTTTTGGGTCAAATGGGGTCAAAAATTGGTGAAAATCGGTTATATGCACAGTACTAATTTTTACGATTGGGTATTCAAGTTGAATCAGATGAATGTAGTGTAATGTTGGATGTAGTCATCGATAAAACGTTAATTATTATAATTAAGGTCAATTTAGGGTTACTTTTGGGTTAAATGAAGTCAAAAATTTGTAAAAATCGGTTATAAATTAATATTCACAGTACTAATTGTTAGGAATGAGTATCCACACTGAATTAGTAATATACAATGTAAGCTTTAAATCATAGATAACACGTTAATTATTCAAATTAAGATCATTTTGGGGTAAGTTTTTAGTAAATGAAGTCAAAAATGGAAACAAATCGGTTGGAAATTAATATCCACAATACTAATTGTTACGAATGAGTATCCACACTGAATTAGTAATATACAATGTAAGCTTTAAATCATAGATAACACGTTAATTATTCAAATTAAGATCATTTTGCGGTAGGTTTTTAGTAAATGAAGTCAAAAATGGGTACAAATCGGTTATAAATTAATATCCACAATACTAATTGTTACGAATGGGTAGACAGGCGGAATTAGTTGTATGTAGCGTAGGGTTTAAGGTAGACATAATAACCATTATGTAACCATGATATTGTCTGTCGATGGTTATTTTTCTAGCTGATGATTATAGGAATAGAGCCAAACTAGGCCCATAAATAGTCAGATTGATCTGTTTTGTGAAGGGGCTTGGCTTTGAGAAATTGCTACTTTCAGCTCCATGTAATCACAATACCTTGAATTATTAGAGCAAAATGAGAATATGAGTCTCAGGTGAACCCACATGGTCACCATTTTGAATTTAATAATTGTATTCTCGGCTGAAGATTATGCCAACAGAATAAAAATGGGCATAATATAATAAGCTATGGAGTTATTCTCTTCAATTTTAACAAGTTTGTACCTAGAATAGAAATATTCCAGCAGTAACATGAAAAAAGAAGAATTTCCGGATGACTCCTTATGGTCGCCATTTTGAATTTAACTATCATTTTTAATCTGGCGACTATGCAAATAGATTCAAAATGGGCAAAAGGTATCGGGATATGATGTGAGACCCTTCAATCAACTAAGGATGATGCCTTGATATACACGAGCAACATGGAAAAACAGGAGATTCAGATAACCTCACACAGCTTCCATATTGAATTTGAACATCGTATTTTGATCTTGGGGATATGCAAACAGATTCAAAATGGGCGTAAGTTGTTTTACACAATGAGTGAAGAATAGTGTCTTGAAGTAAATGAGCATCATGAAAAAAATTCAGATGACCCCATATGGCCACCATTTCGAATTTGACCATCAAATCTTGACCTTAGGGACACGTAAGTGGATTCAAGAAGAGTATAGCCTCTTGGGCTATGCTTGGAGATCCCATAGTTTTGATAAATTTGCAAAATGAGCTAAGAACTATAGGAGCAAATGTCAAAAGTGTGATTTTCAGATGGCCCCATATGGCCGCCATTTCTGAATTTGACCATCAAATCTTGATCTTAGAGATACGTAAATAGAGATTCCTCAGTTTTGATAAATTTGCTCAGTGATGTAAGAATAATGCCTGGAAATACATGAGCAACAGGAAAAGGCGTGATTTTCAGATGACCCAATATGGACTCCATTTTGAATTTGACCATCAAATCTTGATCTGTGGGATATGTATATAGATTCAAAATGGACATATGACGTTGAGCTATGCTTGGAGATCCCTCGGTTTTGATAAATTTGCTCAGTGAGGTAAGAATAATGCCTTGAACTACACGAGCAACTGGAAAAAGTATGATTTTCAGATGACCCCATATGGCCGCCATTTTTTAATTGAAATCGCTCTTACGGATTTTTCTGGAAATTGGGTCAAATTTGAGACAATTTCGACATTTTAAGGCGTTTTCTAGGGGAAATGAAGCAAGCTTGGAGGGGAATGTTCGAGATTTATTTTTCTATAACATAGCAGTGCTATGTCTTAAAATAATAGTTTAATCATGCTCTTTCAGAAAATATATACACATAAGTGATTTGGATTGAAGATTTTACGACAATTGGTGGCCGGAAAACGGACCCATAGTCTATTCCATGCCGTTAGAAAGAATCCCTGGAGTGCACCCTTTAAGGCATAATAGTGGAGTCTTTGCATTATCTCAATGTAGACTCCATTAAGGAGCGGAGATGTGTCATTACACCAGATTGTTTAATTTTGATTGCCTAGGTACATTAAAATAATCCACAGTGTGTCCATTAGTATAGTATTGAAGTTATTGCATACTGTATTTCATACAGGAGTTATCTCCCCCTGGAATGAGATTTCGGTAGATATTATGGTAGAACCAGGTCCTATCAGAATGATATAAATTTGCCAGAACTATTTTCTTTACAAGAGAACCCATTTACAGTCCAAAAAGGATAGAATGGATGTATATTATTGAGGTTTTATGAATTATTTCTCAAGTTTCTGAAGCATTTTCCATGTTTCTAGGAGAAAATTTAGTGCAAATTTACCAATAATTTGACTTGGTTACATCTCTTATTTGCATTTTCTCCGCCTTCCTGGTATCATTGGAAAGCGGATAAGCAACCACGGCCTTCATATTGCCGAATGGATGTCCATTATTAAGAGCAAATGGGTTAATTTTGTTTTTTGTTCTCCAAAATCCTGCTAGAGTTGGCAAAAGTGATCAAAACAAAGACGGGGTAGGGGGAAAGTTATCGGTCGGATTTCTCACAATAATATGTATAACTGGCAAGTGTTGTATACCGCCATACTCGCAAACACTCCCAGATTACGATAAATACGAATAATTAATTTCGAAAAAAAACACCCTGTCCCTTAAGATGGCTTTCCACAGTTTCGTAGTAATGACCCCGGTCTAATTTCATAATACGATAGACTGCCCGTGTTCTGCTGCATCATAATTCTTCTTGTCTTCTTGATAGCTTATATCTATAATACCATCCTATTCAGCATTATCAACGCTGCAAACGAGCACGTACAGATCGATGGCTGGCTTCGTCTACACGCTGATCGGGATCATGGAGTAAATTTTGTCTCGCCTCACTTATGCCCCTTGGGTGTGCCTAAAAATCAAGACTCATTTACGGGAAGAAAATCTGACAAGAAACTGGCAGGCTGACCCCCACCTTTTTTTACCTTTTTAAGTTCAGACCGAACCAGGGAACGTGAGTAAGAAGTTTAATTGAAATCGCTCTTACAGATTTTTCTGCAAATTGAGCCAAATTTGACCATTTTGCGACATTTTAAGGCTTTTTCTAGGAACAATGAAGCAAGCTTGGAGGGGAATGTTCGAGATATATTTTTCTATAACATAGCAGTGCTATGTCTTAAAATAATAGTTTAATCATGCTCTTTCAGAAAATACATACATAAGTGATTTGGATTGAAGATTTTACGACAATTGGTGGCCAGAAAACGGACCCATAGTCTATTCCATGCCGTAAGAAAGAATCCCTGGAGTGCTCCCTGAGAATTCAGCAAACAGATTCAAAATAGGGGAAAGATGCTAAGCTTTGATGGGAGATTCCTTTGTGTTAACTAAATTGCACAATGTCTAAGAATAATGCCTATTATATGAATAACCTGGAAAAGGGCGATTTATAGATGAATCCACATGGGCGCCATTTTCAATTAACGCATGATGGTTAATTACTAGAATTACATAAATAGACTCAAAATTAGCCAAATATAATATTCCAAAACTACAGAAAGTCTTTGCTCTCGATTTTTAATCATTCTGGTGATACCGCGAATGTTCAAAAGAGCACTAAATTTCCGAACCCTCTACCACCCAAGGCAGAAACGGTTAACTCAAACTACTTCAAACTCGAGAAAGAAAACTTCTGACCAACAGTTATCTTGATCGGGAAGGTCCAGTCTATAAGAAAATGGATGTTGCCGAAATTCACAACAAAATTACTGAATTACCCTACCATATCTTAAAATTCACCCCGTAGAACTACTTCAGATTTGATACCCATTTCTTTTACAAGGAATTTCACACAAAAATGTTTTAAATTGTTTTAAGGCCCATCGTTTGATGTTATTTGACCTCGAAATGACCTGATAATGACCTCAAATTGCCGAAGTTATCTTAGTATCCACCCTACTTTGAACCATACTGCATACAAAAGTAAATAACAAACAGCACAAAATATATGAAATAGAGCAGAATTTTCCCTCATTTTTGACCTCATTTGACCCGTAAACTCACCCTAAAATGACCTTAATTCCAATAATTAACGAGCTAGTCATACCTATGTTAAAGCCACACGGTACATAAAACCAATTTAGCGTGGATAGCCATTGGTAACAAATTAAGTTAGGAACGACTTTGAAGTGACCCCGACCACCTTGAACCCTAACACACGAAGAACTAATTTAGCATGGGTACCCATTTGTAACAAACAATGCCATCAAAAGTTACATTTCGTGTCCTTGGCCGGCCTACTAATACAAATGTCTAACTCGTCAATCAATATTCAACCATCGTCCATTAAAGAATTTTCGCGTCAATAATCCGAATAATTAAACTCAACATAGCAACGGTGGTGGAAAATGATGCCAGTGTACTGGCAGGAAGTCATATGACCTCACAGGCAAATATACTGATCGTATGTTTCTAAAAAAAAACATAACAAGAACCCAAAGATATCACTGATGATTTTTTCGCAGCCACGCTATTATTGCAACTATTCATGTGAACAGCTTGAATGGCATGACCACCACACGGCCCCTCGTACCGGGCTGAGTGGTATCAGATACAAATATTGAAGAGCGATTATGCCATGGAATTATCAAGTCATCTGGTGGAAAGGGATGGATTATGTGACCGTTAGGTAGAAGAAACGGTCCAAACGCGAGAGTATTAATAGCATGCAAGTTCTTATTCAAAGCACACATCTATGAGGTCCCCCAGCGAAGCCTGATAACGAACATTGAATTGAAATAAAATTTGCAGTCGTATAGAACGAATGCCATATTCGCCAACTGTATTTCCGACCTTTGAATATTCGCTGCAGCGAAGACGGAAAACAATCGCGAAAATTGTGGTCTTTGGCAGAGATGGTGTGTGGGCTTTAACGAATCGGGACTACTTTTCTTTTTGGTAGCCTGAAGCATGTTGCATAAGAATGAGATAAACGCCCCAGTCGTGCTACAATCTACGATTGTATAAAGGTGAATCAATGTAATCACCAATTGTAAGTAAGATGTTCCGTGTTGTCCGGTACTCTGCCTTCAGCTTCCTCTTGGTCACGTGACTGCTCGTGTACCAGATTCTCCTGTGTGCGAAGGAATGGACCTGTAACAAATGATTGGAGAGAACAACAGATTAAAGAGATTTTGCACAGAATCTACAGAAACATTTAGGGGCCACCATGGCAATTTATTTAATTGTTGGCGGAATTTTAAGTTGAAATAAAAAATGTGCGATTTCCGTATTTTTCATCTAATTTTCAACATATTCTTGCACCGAAGCGTAATAGACAATGTTTTCACGAGATAATGATTCTCCACGATGCAATAATACCTTAGGAATACTAGGACTAGAATCAGTGAATAGAATGAAAAGAGTCTCAAGAGAGAGAACAAGATGTGAAGAGTTAATACGGTACCCGAGAAACATCCCTCGTTACGTCTGCAAAAGAAAACAAGTATTTCGCACACAAACATGTGTTTCATTTGGAGAAGCTACTGCAAAAAAAAGGGTGATTGACGTTTGAAAATGGGCTTTTCTCTATTTTTTTGGCTGTTTCGTTTACATTTTAGAAGGAAATTCTTAATTACAAGCGTCTGGTCCGTCATTCATAATTCAGCCGTCGTTCATCAAAGAATATCCGCCTCCATAATCCAAAGACCTATTCCATATTCCATATCACAGTATTAGCACTAAATTACAAAAGACAATCCTAGTATTTCATGAAAATAGGCTAGTGTCCTGCGAGAGAGAAGCGGTCAACAGTTTTCAATGCGGCCGGCAAGACATCGTGATGTTAATCCTACCATATACAGGTAATAAATTGGAGCGATATGCAAGAGGTGGGAAAAATTGACGTCGCCCCCCAGCCTTTAACCAACACTATCTAGTGAAACCCGGTTCCTAAGTGATAAACCTTACATCCGGAACTTCTACATGACCTATCGCATACTAAATGACATTGGTCAGGGGATATTCGATCAGAAACAAAGTCAATGGTTACGTAAATCTCTGTTTGACTGTGGAGTTAACAACTGAATAGAATATCCGTAATACAGCAACGCCAGTTCTGCGTAACTGCTATGTTCCCTCGATTTGTCGGTATGATCGGTTCTGTTCAAATCAAATGCAAGCTCCATAGACACCTGGACTGAGAAAATGATCGGTTTGTCTCAACAAATTCAGAAGGAGCTCGAGTTTACCCTTGTTCCTTATCAATTCGAGCAGAGAAATATTTCAGTTCGTTATCGGATGTAAGGACAATTCGAACTCATTTACTTGATACAATACCTCATAATGATTCAGACCACGAATGAAAGCTGAGCGTGATTAAGAAATTCAGAGATAAAATCAGTTAACAATACTAGTGCCATCAACATGTTAACATAATCCTAATAAGTTACATGCGAAATAGTTTTCCAAACACCCTGAAGGCAAAAGTTTTGATTTCCTCGATATGACAACATGGTAAACATGACATGGCAGTTTCAGACCTCTCAGGCTAGAAAACTGGAATTTCGCAAAATAGCAATGGCTGCTTTGATGATTCAAAATGACACAATTTTGTCTAAAAAAAAATACTTTTTCCTGTCGATGTTTCAAAATCAAAGACTGAGGATTTGAAAGAACCAGGATTGCATTTGGTTTGACGTGTCATATTTTGTCTCAAGGAGGATCAGATATGCACTAGAAATACCAAAAATAGGTCAGCAAGATCAATTTGATCCCGGCTAAATTAATTGTTTTAATAATCGCATTTGTTCCGGGCCGATATGCCAGAATATTTACTTTAAAACAAATGATTTTGCAGTCGTTTGATTGAGGAAATTCACTTTTATTGTCGTTGCACAAAGCGGTTTTTCCTTTGTGAGTGTAACATAACATTCGAACAATCGTGCTGGAATATGATTTTAGAGTTTATCTAAGTCTTGGTCTTGGTCACAATCAGTTAAAAGTCCTTCTATATTGCAGCCACTAATAACTATAACACAACAATAAAATATTGATAAAGGTATTGTCTAAATGATTTTGAAATTCAAATTTAAAAATTATCACGAGCCTCTGCTATTGTTTGTCAGTGCCTGCAAAAGAGAATATGGAATAAGAATCGATCGCCCCCTTCACACTGAATAGAGCAAGAAAATCTTGTTAACACAGAAAGGCATTGAGTTGAGAAAAGGTTACTTACAGCTTTGAAGATATTGTAGTAGGAGAATACTATAATTCCAACAGGCAGGAAAAAACAGAGAGTAAATACAGTAACAATGTAGCTCACGTCCAAGGGATGCTTGCTTTGCCAATTCACACTACATGAAATCATAGCCCCCTCGAACGTGTAGGAACTCCATCCAGCCAGGGGAGGAATCGACAAGATGAATCCGAATAACCAGCAAACTAATATGGCTCCCATAGCTCGATTTGTACTGACGATGGGCTGCGATAAACTTTTCGTTATGAGTAAATATCGCTCCACTGATATAGATGCTAAGAGGAAGATGGACGTATATCCCAGAAACGACATGATAAACCCATGCAAAATACAACCGATTTGACAGAAAAGCCATCGACCTGAGGCACTCGAAGCCGCTGAGAACGGTATTCCTAGCAGTGCCATCAGTACATCACAAAGACTGAGTGACACGATAAACATATTTGTAGGCGATCGGAGTTTGCGAACTCGGGCAAAAATCACAATAACGACAACGTTTTGTAGCAAACCGACACAACCACTTATGATTAAAACAATCGTAACAATCATAAATCCTTCGGAAGATAAGAGTTTCTCGTCTCTTTCGTAACCATCCAAGGAGGTATTATCCGCGGAAATGTTGTCACGCATTGTAGGACTGCTCGTCTTAGACATCGTGGTCAAATGCAGCATCGTTCCATGCTCAGAGATTTAGCCTCCACTGCAAGATGACATTTGCTACATGGTTTTAAGTAGAGCGGGACGTTTTCCTTTTGAAAGATCAGAGAGTCAACATCAGTATCGTGGGATAAGTACCCTAGGAATACACAACTGAGAGGTGGCCAGTTTTCAACATCTTTCATTAATCGAATTACATTTGTCGAAGTACGATATGGATGCGGAGATCTCGCTCCAACGCTGTCTAGTTGATTCAATGGTTCACCGTTGTCTAGTTGATTCAGTGCCACAGGTGCGAATGTCCTCCCAATGGTTAAAAAGCATATTTTTCACAGTGATTTGCAGGCTGTTCTTCGTCCGATAATTCATTAATCCACCATAACATGCGATCTTACTAAACCAACTTAAGAGTCCTGAAGTTCGCGATTTAAATTATACAGAACTAATCGAACCAACGGCGAGTCAAACGCTGTTTTATTCCATTCTACCAAATCAATGATTGGAAATGAACGTCGGTGACCAATACGGTAGTCAATATATATGATCATATCTAGTACTGGTAGATGTGAAGATTCCCGTCTAGCTTATAAACAGAACTTCATTGAGGAAAGATTCGATGTCTGCGCGCACAAGGTCTGTCGTATACTCCGGTTACTTTTATTCAGACGCCTACGCATATCCATAAACCAGAACTGGAAACTATATCGATGAACAGGACAGGACAGGTTCAATCGTCAATCTAGGTAAACCAAGATGGTAAATCAGGGGAATACCATCTAGACCTAACGCTATGAAAACTTCGTGTGAAATGTTCGCCGATATTCTACGAGATCCCATAATAAGCCAATCACGACAATTTCCGTCCTTTCCCTTCGACAATGATTGACGTTTAATTCACGGATATAAACACCTTCGGACAGCACAATCTTTTGACACTTTCTGACGCCTAACAAAGCCAGACTTTTCGGCGGGAACAAACCATTTGATGTTCACGCACACTGTCTGGAAATGATGGCATATTTGGATACTGCTTCCCGATAACGTGTACTGTTTTTGTCCACGTGCTACCGCGTGTAATTACTGTGGGCGTGATTTTGGAATTATTTAACCAAGCTAGCTACGTGATTGGCTAACAAATGCAGTCTCAAATTCGCACGGGATTTAGATAGGGCTGAATTCAGATATAATATTCCGTGATATTATATCTGAGTTTACTGGGATTGGTTCAATCGTCTGTGTGATGTGATCCTTCATCACGCACCATTCACTAGGATTTTCAATTAGACATGTAAAAATTGCGGGCGAAGTCATGATTTCTCAAAGATATGTTTTGTGATAATCGTCCAAAGAAAACATGTCGGTCATGCACTTACATGTAGTATTTTCCCCACAATGCTGAAACTCGGAATACTGACTGTCAAAAGGCAAGTTCCAATACCATGCGTAAGGTGTATCGATAAAAAATCGATTCTTTTCTTGAAAATGTTTCATGGCATATGTAGTGGTGAGGGTAATACGAAATATCGTTATCTGGCTACAGATACCATTTTAACTAAATCATCCTAATTAGGCCTTCGAAATTGAAACTTGTGAAAAAGTTCCTTTTTTGCAACATGTATAGCAATCTGGGGTGCACAGAACAGCTATGAGTTGGGCTTAAGAGCGCGGAAATTCTTCCATGGACGACGACTGAATATTGAACGGACTAGTCTTTTTATATTATACAAAATTAGTCTTACAGCGTATTGGTTCTTGCGATGTTTTTAGAAATGTGCTATCAGTATATTTGCCTGTGGTGTCATTTGACTTCTTGTCAGTAAGTCTGCATATTTTCCCACCAGCATTGTTCTGTTGCGTTAATTAATTAACCCTACCTAACCTGGGGGGCCTGGCCCCCCCCCCCTACCAAACTTTCTGCACTATCTTCGGAACGCCAAAAAATGGAGAGCTGAAACTCCGTGACTTTATAGTTTATCTTATTGGTGTCATTTTGAGCCTATTTGCATAACCCCTCGAGCAGAGGATCATGGGCAAATTCAAGACGGCGGCCACGTGGGGTACCAGAAAAGTGATGTTTTTGTCATATTTCTTCAAAATTTCAGCTTTTTCGCGATAAAAAGTGGGCAAAAACTATTCTATTTCATATCACATTAATATTTGCTAATTTTTCCTGCAATTTTTGTGGAGAAATTGCAAAAATAAAAAATTCGGAAAATCTGACCGAAAAATCGACCAGAAAATGCCGTTTTTGAAAATGACGTCACTGTGACGTCATCAAAGGGGCCATCTTGGACTTTTTTACATTTTCTGGTAGAGCTTGACCCAAGGGTATAGTGTAATAATTTTCAGCCCCCTAGCTCAAGGGGTAAGAAAAATAATTAGGGAGGGGGAGGGGGGGCATTTCGGCTCCCCCAGGCCTGGACAGGTCCCAAAAAGCCCACGCCAGATAGGGTTAAACAGAAAAACAGGCATATTTTTCTGTAATCCAGTAATACATTTATCTCAAAGGACGCATGCACAAATGATGCAATACATCAAATACGTACAAATATTGTCGTGACCTCCTGATATTATTTCACTGATCTCATCTTAGTCTAAATATATGATGCTGAAATTGTAAGTACATTCTCTTCGTTAGTAATAACCGTGATCTATTCCATTTCTAATTCATTGAGCCTATAGAGTTCGGTTCTGTCACAATGGAGCAAATACGACGGGCAAGGTTATATGGAATATGGATCTTAGTATGTCTTGCTCGATTGCTTTTGAATTGAAGATATTGTCTAGTATCGGTGGGTTTAGATACAAATCGGTGATTAGTTTGTTTTCGTTTTTAGTATTTCACAATGTCGATGAAGGTTAAACTATTTCTGCTGCTTTCCATGGCAAATTTGATATTCGCATGAAGCATTTTCAAAATATGGTAGACATTTTGTATATTATCTTTAGACTCCTGTCATAAGTGGAAAAAATCGTCAAATATTTTTTTAATACGTTTCTGAAAGCTGTAATTTATTGTGGACCATATTTGTTACTCAAGGCATCAATTTTTCCCCAGATATGCTAAAGTCATACGTGGGGGTCATTACTTTTTCTTGTAGTTTCAATTTTATTGGAGGTGAAAGTTGCCAACGTCACAGAGCACCAGTTTGGCCATTATTATGGTCACAGCACGGAAAACCTTAAACTAGAAGAACAACTTCAGCAAACAGTTCAACAACTACAGAAGAAACTTGAATCAGTATGCCAATATATTGACCTGAACGATACATGTACTAAGGAACCTGAAAAGTTGAAGGACTATGTAGAAGGAATATACAGAGGGATCCAGGCAGTAACCTAAAACGCCACCGCAGAAGAAGCGTTTAAGGTACGACGAAAAATTGTCCGAGTATTTCGAGAACATATCGATGAATCCGAACCACAAACTCAGAACAATATTAAGAACGGACTGTCCATAAGTCGATAAACAGCAAAGATATGTGTCACAATATTCACGATCTGCGTAACGCAATTTCCAAGCAGAACACTGGAAACATCAGAACGAAACTACTTGAAATATGGATGAGATGATACCTGCCGACTAGAAGAAAAATCACAAGAGACATGGTTCATAAAGGAGGAATGACTGAGGTCGTTACCATCACAGAACACCCAGGCATTATATTCCGAAGTCGCACAGAAGACCCCGTAGAATAATCGGTCAACCAACCGTAGAGTCTGAAATACGGCACGAAAACATAAAAGAAGATGACACCCGTATTCCTTGCGTAACATAGTCGAAAATTGCAGACGAAGTGGGGATGCTCCCTTGAACCGTACTCGAATGAATGATAGACTTAATCATATGGATTAAGAATACTGATCAGCGATACGGATTTGCTATTTTTGGAACATACTGGTGTCTTGCCGGCATCACCGAAAACTGTTGACCGCTTCTCCCTTGCAGGAAACTATCCTATGTTTATGTATACTATGATTGTCTTTTTGAATTTGGTGCTATTGCTGTTATATGGAATACGGAATAGGTCTGTGGCTTATGGGCGGAGATTCCATGGAACAACAATAAAGACACAGACTATCGCCGCACAGAAACCAACAATTTGGGAGAACGTTCTGCACACAAGAACGATAGTGAACAATCCGATAGACATGCAAATGTATCTCGGAGTAGTACAGAAAATCATTGTTTAAAACAAACGTCAGCACTGATATCAGGGCGATTCAGACAGAACAACGTAAGGTAATTAATTTATCTTCCTACAGGCTTACAAAAGAAGAAATCGGTATCATTATGTTAGTTCTGAAGTTCACACCAACTCCATCAAAAATAACCATCTTGAGCTGGATAAATATATTCGGGAATTTAGCAGAAATCTGAGACCAACTTTATCACCAATCCGTAGAACCGGATTCAAACTATATCTCTCGTGCATAACAAGTCTCACAACGAACCCCAAAAGGAAGGAACAGACATTTAGACCATTTTTTGGACAATCTAACTAAACAACCATTTGATAAGGAAAATTATGTATCAAAACCTAATCTAGACCTCAAACGGCGAAAAGCGCGCCAAAACTTACAAAAAATACCAGTATCAGTATTATAAGGAAACCGATAAGGGAGGCGTTGTGGTTATAATGGATTCGGATTATTATCGGAACAATTTAAAGCTTCTTGATACAAACGCTTATAGTCGGCTAAAAATTTTTATGGATTACCTAAAATTCACAGATACTTATTTTTTTAAACATCTGCTGAATATGTCACCGTTTTACATCCAGAAGATTTCAATTTCAGGCCTTTGTTGCCCGCATTACATTACAAGCGTCTGATCCGTCATTCATTATTCGGCCGTCATCCATTAAAGAATATCCGCGTCCATAATCCAAAGACCTATTCCATATTCCATATAATAGCATTAGCACCAAATTCAAAAAGACAGTCATAGTATAGATAAATATAGGCTAGTTTCCTGCAAGAGAGAAGCTCTCTTCTCCCATGGCCCACACATAGCATAACCTGGTAGATATACTTTTGAAACCATGCATCAAACATATCAATAGTAATGTAGAAGACGATTTAGAATTTCTTAACTGTTACCGTAATATACTATACTGGTCAGTTTGGACGCCACGTCACTTTATAGCAACATAACGCATGAGTTTCCGAAACATGTAAAAAAGATATTTGGACGATTGTTTCCTCTTATGGCAGGAGTCTTAAGGTGATGTACAACCTGTATACCATAGTTTGCCAACAATACACCCTAATATCAAATTTACCATGGAAAGCAACAGAAATAGTTAACCCTTTCCCAACATCTTGATAACTAAAAACCAAAACAAAGTAATCACCGATTGTTTCATAAAACCAAAGATCTTCAAGATTTAACCAGGAAATTTGTATACGTAATGCGTGCAGTTTTCACTTTCCCACAAAACCAGAATTTAACCCTATTAGTTGATCAAGTAAGAGCCAAATTTTCAAAGAGAACGATTCACGATTCACGAACGACGAGAGACAACATCGAATTGGAAGCAAAACATATCTTTGAATAAACCCTTGTCACAGCCCTCAACTGTCAATTTTGGTTACCCCTTTAAAGTTGTCTCATTTTTTATTTTTTTGACCAGTGGGCTTTATGGAAAGAAAATTTGTTTCGAAAATGGAGCCTTCACATGAATTGTGATGAAAAATAATGTCTTCTTTGCTCTCACGTTATTTGATTTTGTATCGCTTATCTGAAGATGATTCTTCTGGATCCGTGTGTCGCATATCGCAAGTCAAAAATGTTATTCCTCCATAACGCCAGGGATTCGCGAGTCACACATAGCAAACATCAGATCCAGCATTCAATATTTAGTGGATGTCGGCAGCATATACCCGTGAAATCTATTAATCTCAATTCTGCTTCGGGCGAGGAAAATGTGGGTTTAATGTTGGTTGACCTTAAACCTGGGATAGACCTTTAACCTGGGGTTGCTATGGCAACGTGGAGAATAGAAAAGAGGTCACGTGATGGGTGGGCTGGATGTAGAGATTAGGGGAAAAAAACAAAAACACGGAATTTACACCGAAACATGGAGGGAAAATCTCGTCAAATGGATCTAGGTTGGCCAATACTGATCCTAAGGGAGTAGATAGGGTCACAACTTGAAGCGCTCGTCGAGGCCGGTCCCGTAATGGGCGGTTAGGTCACGTGACTGGTCGGGGTGGATGTAAAGCTAGGATTTTCAGTGGGAAGTGCGGAAAAACGGACTGGATACGCCGTCAAGTGGACTAGGTGGGCAAATTCGGGAGAAACACGGACTTTACACCGAAACATGAAGAGAAATCCCCTCAAATGGATCTAGGTTGGCCAATACTGGACGTAAGGGGGTGGATAGAATGTCAACTTGAAGAGTTCGTCGAGTTCGACCACGTGAAAGGCGGTTAGATCACGTAACTGGAAGGCTAGGATGTAAAACTCGGAAAATGGATTGGACACGCCGTCAAATGGGTCTAGCTGTGCTAACATGGAAAAATAAAATGTGGAAAACGGACTTCACATCCAAAACTGAGAAAAAACGTCAATTCGGTCTAGATTGGCTTTACTTGGTCTACATGGGCGGTGGACGGTTTCCTCTTGAACGGCTCGGCATGTAGAGGTGATGGTTTAGACGGGAAGTGACGTCATGAAACGCATGCACAGTCGTGGGGTAGTATAGCAACCGCGGGCATTTTGGAGGAGCGCAAGGGGCGTATTTCATCCACATATGGCATGCAGGGCTCTCGAATTCAAGCCCTTGGTCGGTAGACTACGACTGATGAAGCTTGTACTGAGAGTGGCGTCAATGTGTGCATGGCAGTTGGGCAGTAGTAGCGGAAGCGGGTAATTTGGGGGTACACAGATGCGTGTTTGAACGTTTTAGGAGCTATTCTTGGTCCAAATATGCCATGCAGGGTCTCGTTTTGTTACCCCATGAAATTAGACGACGCTTGGGATGGATTGGGCTGGAAGTGACGCCATGGGCATCGAAGAGTAGTAACGGAATCGGAAATTTTAGGGGTACGCAGGGACGTGTTCGAGCCATTTATGAGTCATATCTTATATATAGAGGGCATGGTCTCCCAAACTTCAGTTTGGCGACGACACAATGGCCATGCATGACCAAAAAGCAGGAGCAGGGTTTCTGTCACCGGCAGATTGAACCGGCACAATGGAAATATAGGCCTAGGGTCTTCAAAGTGTTGGCTATGTCGATTTTAAAATATTTCATCACACTCATACCTTCTCTCAAACTACACTTTGGTGAAGGTACAATGATTTGTAGCAGCAGAATGAACATTTCTCGTTATATAGTGGACTATGTACAAAGAGGAGGATTTCTGTGACCGGCACATTGAAGCAGGACAATGGCAATATCGTCCTACACCTTTATAAACAACACACCAGTATATTCTGCAAAATGCAGGTCAATTTCTCCCTAGACAAGGTAGCGTACAGACTATAAACATGACAGTTCAAATCTTAAGCGTTAAAGTGAGATTAGGGAGTGAGGTACATGTGCTTGAGCATCAAAGATGTAAATTCAGCTGTCAAACTGGTGTTATGATTAGAGTTAGACATGCTTCTCTACTATCAGGTTAAAGGACATTTCAGTATCAAAAGTATATACTAATGAGACTTTCCTTTCCAAAATGTTGAGTAGTCAAGTTTCAAAGCGGGTTAGGGAGGAATGTTCGTGTAGTCCATTGTCAAAGCGGGCTTAGAGAGGAATGTTTGTGTAGTCCAGTGTCGAGGCGGGATTAGGGATTACGGTATGTCCAGTCAAGTGTCAAAGCGGGGTTAAGGATGAATGTTCGTGTAGTCCAGTTTCAAAGCGGGGATAGGGAGGAACGCAAGAGGTACATGTGCTTGAACATCAAAGCGGACATCAAATATGTATATTCAACTGTCAAACTGGGGTTACGACTTAGGGTTGGTATGCTCCTCTACTATCAAGTTAAAGTACATTTCAGCTGTTAAAATTATATACTAATGAGATTTTCCTTTCCAAAATGTTAAGTGGCTAAGTTTCAAAGCGGGTTAGGGAGGAATGTTCGTGTAGTCCATTGTCAAAGCGGAGTTAGGGAGGAAGATATTTGTAGTCCAGTGTCAGAGAGGGATTAGGGAGGAACGTATATATAGCCCAGTATCAAAGCGAGGTTAGGAAGGAACGTATGTGTAGTCAGTCCCAAAGCGGGACTAGGGAAAAAATGTTCATGTAGTCCAGCTTCAATATGGGATTAGAGAGGAATGCTCGTGTAGTCCATTGTCGAAACGGAGTTAGCGAGGAATGTTTTTGTAGTCCATTGTCAGAGTGTATCCCAGTTTCAAAGCGGGGTTAGAGAGAAACATATGTGTAGTCCAGAGTCAAAGCGGGGTTCAGGAGGAATGTCCGTGTAGTCCAATGTTAAAGCAGGGTTAGAGAGGAATGTTCGTGTAATCCAATGTCAAAGCAGGGTTAGGGGGAATGTATGTGTTGTCTAGTATCAAATGTGGTTGAGTGTGGCGGCTGGGGAGGAGGTTGGAGAGTGAGGTACATCTGTTCGATTGTCAACGTCAGTTTAGGGAGTGAGGTACATGAGCTTGAGCATCCAACCGGAGTTGGGAATTGAGGTACCGGTACATGTGGTTGAGTTTCAAGGCAAGTGAGGTACATCTGTTCGAGTGTCAAAGTGGGGTTACATGTACTTGTCGTCAAGGTAAAGTCGTGGATAACATACTTGGGCTTGCTGAATTCTTATCAGGCTCCTGTTTATGTGTTTTTCTATTAAACCAGGGTAGGGACAAAGCTTTGCGTGTTCTCATGTCAAGGCTGGGCTAAGGAAAGAAAGTATATGCACTTGATGATAAAAACTAAGTTAGGAAGAATGTACGCGTGGTGCAGTGTCAAAACCAATCATGAACTGTCCATTATGCCATTTCGTTCTGCTGTACAGAGGAAAAGTAATATTTGTGATAAGAAAATAACCGTAAATTATAGGAATTGGGTTCATTGCGACGCTGCAAAGTGCCGCTCTGAAGAATTACAAGCGTCTAGTCCGTCATTCATAATCCAGCCGTCGTCCATTAGAGAATATCCGCGTGACGTTGGAAATTGTCGCTTGGAAGACAAACAATAACAAATTGTCCATTGTGCCGTTGCATTCTGCCTTATGGAGAATAGGCAATTTTAGTGGTGAGAAATTAAGGCCTTAATATGACCGGGTTTCATTGTGACGTCGCAAAGTGCCGCTCTGAAGAAAGATGGTCTCCATTCTGCCGTTGCATACTGTCGCTTTGAAGTAAGGCAATATTAAACTGTCGCTTCTGCCATTGTATTCTGCTGTACGATAAATAAGTAATATTTGTGATGAGAAATGAAACCATAAACACAATCAGCTTCATTGTGACGCTGCAAACTTCCGCTCTGAAGACAAAATCGGTATGATTGTGACGTTGGAAACTGACGTTTGGAAGAAAGACTATATTAAATTGTCCATTGAGCCAATGCATTCTGCGTACGAACAAGTAGCCATGACCTTCAGATTGAGAAAGGTAGATTTGCCAAAGGACCAGCAGATAAGCGTTTATGTACTCTTTGCAATGCTGGTAAGGTTGAAGATGAATTCCATTTTTTAATGGAATGTAATAAATATGATAATTTTCGGGACATATTTCTATTTAAATGCGATAGCATGAATGCTAACTTTTCTCAACTCGATATTTCAAACAAATTTATTTGGCTCTTATCGTGCGAGGATCCAATTATTGTGAAAAGTTTAGGTAAGTTTGTTCATGATTGTATGAGCGCACGTAGCAATATGATTGATGGTTCGGCATCTAAACATGACAAATGTGTTACTGGTACAGGAATAACAGATGTTAGCTAATATACGTTTTTAGCGTTACACACAGATACTAGTCAGTAAGATCATAATTTATTGTAAAATGCCAGCGAAATCGCTGCTCCTGGCATTATTGTTCCTTGTACCACGACTGCTATTTTTCCGCAAATCAAATTATTTCTAATCAACTAGGTTATTCTATATGTATATATACTTAATTATCTTCGCTTGATTGTATATCTGCTCGATAACGGGCGCTGTGATCAGCAAATAAAGAACCTTGAACCTTGAACCTGGCCGTACAGAGAGAAACTAATATTTGTGATGAGAAATTAAGGCTTTAACATTTTCAAGATTGGATTTCACTATAACGCTGCAAAGTGCTGCTCACAGGAAAGATGGTCCTATTTGTGCAGTCACATACTGACGCTTTCAATGAAGTGGATTTTAAATTTCCATTGTGTCGTTGCATTCTGCCGCACGAAAACTAGGTATGGCAATAGTTGTGCTCAGAAATTGGGTTCATTGTGACGCTGCAAAGTGACGCTCTGAAGAAAGACCGTTTTCATTGCGACATTCAAAACTGCCGCTTGAAAGATGATATTACATTTTCCATTGTGTCGCTGCATTCTGCCGTATAGAGAAAAACGGAGACAAATTAGGTCCTTCACATCTTTAAGTTTCATTCTGACGGTGGAAAGTGCCGCTCTGAAGAAATATGTTATGGAATTGTTCATTGTCTCAATGCATTCTGCCGTGGAGAAAATAAAGTATGTGATTACAATTTGAAACTTCAATGGATTAGATTGCCCATTGTGCCATTGCAAGTTGCTGATTTAAAAACAACACCTTGCGAATTAAATTCTTAATATTACTGGCTTGTATTATGCTGCTGCTGGGAATAGAGTAATATTTCTGAAGACAAGCCCTTGACATGATTAAGGAAGAAATACTTCTCTCGTGATTTCTTACATGAAGTATCTACCGCCACCGTGGGTGGTAATCCCATATCCCTTTCCAGGTGACCCTTGGTCTTCATGGTGCCTCAGTACGTGGGATCAGTGGGTAGACTCAGTTTTGGGAGTCTCTGCTCCAGTATCTGCATCATCTTCATACTCATGTAAGGCCATCTGGTGCCTAATCATAAGGTATAGTGTCTGCGCGTGATTTGCCCACAATCAGAGCAAGTATAAGTCATGTTGAAGGATTGAATGTCGATCGTGCACGTCTTTGAGATTGACGGCGGATCAATTCACTGCGGAGAATGAAGACCCGGCCACAATGCTGGCATTCATATCTGGGTGCCTTATGAAGTAACTGTTAATGTCGCCGTAAATTTTGTTTACGATTAAATTGACTTCCTGCAGATCGAACATGTATACTCACTAACAAGAGCGTATCCTGGGTTCTCCACCCTCAAGCATGTATGTCCATGGATGTCACGTTGGTGAGATCTCAACTTGCTATTGGATATGGCTTTATTTAGATTGCAGAACTTTATTAACCAGTATAACCAGCTTCGAGCTTCCAAGCTAATGAATCTCGCACACATGCTTAGTTTCTGTACTGCACATGCGCATAGTTGGATTTCCCCGTCCGAAGGATTTTATTTTACTTAAAATAGATAAAACTGATTTACTAGACCTATAATTAGAAGCATCAGTTGAAAGACCACCCATGTGTAGGACACTTCGGCCTTTTTGGTATTGCGCCTTTTTTGAAGAGATATGTCAGTGGAAGGGACGCAACTCGTGAGGACGCTCATTTTCTCCAGATCTATTGATTTGGCGGATCAACGTGAACTCAACTGATATGCACATAATCCTGATGTACCGCAAAATTATTCCCACAGCTTGAAGGAGTTCTTAGGTATGTTTAGTATATCATACATTTATATTCATTTGCGAGGAATACACAGAGCTTCATTTAACTGCGGCAAATCGTGTCTAACACTATCGAAAGGAAAATAATTTAGAAACTTTTGAAAAGAATCAGATAAGTTTTTTAAAATGGGAGAATCGAAACTGAAGAACACAAAATGAGCAGTGGTCAATTAATAATATTTGGAATACCACCTGGACACAATTTCTTTCGGTGTGCAATAGGAGTGTCTTTCATGTCTCGCACAACTACAAACCCCACCTGTGGAAAAGTTCTCCCAAGAAGAGTTAGATCAACTCAATATACCCCAAGTAGTGAACGGCAAGTCCCTGTGTCCCAGAATATGTTGATAAACGAGGAAACATTCAACAGCTCCCCTTCCCAAACCAGGCGTTCTCTGAAGAAGGACTCTGTGATAGTTGATATCTGTGCCCCTGTATCCACCTCAACTTCTGTGGTCCAACCTTCATCACAACCTCAGGACACTTTCCGACCGCTTTCGCCAATATTGAGCCATCATCCCACTTCTGACACCAGATGAAACGTGGTAAGAAAAAAGAACAAGACGAACACGGTTGTGGATGGCGATAATTTCAACTTGTATTTACTTCCCTCAAATCCCATTGTACAAACAACCCTAGAAGTACATAGAACAATCGTGTAAGAAATATTTCATCAGAAATGCTACAAAGATCTTATGGACAGCAAAAGAAAACATGGCATATGGAAAGTTGCATATCATGTATCAATGGCATTTCGATTACTTCATAAAAGAAACACTTTGGCAGATTGATGAAATCTCCAAGCTAATGTATAACTATATTTGGAACCTTCATGTAAAAACCGAGCCTTGTTATTATATACATTTCTATCAGGAAGAGCCAGTTATGTTGTGAAAGTCGAGTTGCGTAAATGTAACACTTTTCGCCAACCATACTATTTTATCTCATTGAATGTAGTAGAACTGTATGTAACAAGAGCAAGAATCTAACATGAATAAACTGTGTTGAACAATAATCGCATTGTCTCTGTTTCAATCTATCTGTCATGCTACTATTCAGTTACAATCAGTAACAGTAATTTGGCACAGGCGAGTGAACATGAACCTTGACTGTATGAGCATAACCACAACGGTACTGGACACAGATGATATAAAACATGGTAACCGGACATGACAATGTGCAGAAATGAAAAAAACTTACCCCTTTCTGATACGGAGTAAACATGATTATGTACAGAAGTGTCACAGAGACGTCATTTTCCCATTACTCAGAGTACATCATATTACAAAATACTGGGCCATGGACGGAACAGCCTAAATATTAAACAGTATTTACCGGTAATGTTTATGAAGCTTACATGTACAATAAATGATGTGAGAATACCAATATCAATTCTATTTTTCTTGCAATATGGTCCAATCAGTATGAAGTATTTGATAGTGATAACATTTTATCTTAATTACTATCATTTCCAGTCAATTAATAAAGAACTATAATCAATGGAATTATATATTCTATGACAACAATTCAATTTGATAAAGCTTAATTTACATGCAGAAAGAGAGAGGGAAAGGTTTATCATCGCGCTCAGCAACACCTCAGCCACACAGCGACGATAATTTACATGCAGAAATGCCAACCAGCCAGCAGTTATTATATGCTAATAGCATGCAAATTTAGTCCAAAATAGGCCAACCAACAGTTTATGATAAGTATATAGACTCGTAATCATGTGTAATGAATACTTGGCTTAAACTACATAAACAGACGGTTTATCTATTCACAAGTATCGCAGTAATTTGAGCAACACTCATACATTTACGTGACAAGATAATGTTACATGACGTAGGCAGAAAATACATATTTGTAAGGGGCATAACTCTGAATGACAAACCACAGATGTGGAATGCGTTAGTCGGTAGTGTACACTGATTCAGCTCGTCACGGTCATATAATTTCCAAACAAAATTACGCAATTATTCGATCGGCTTGCATCCTCATATCACACCACAGTACATGAGTCACCACAAAAACGGGATAACACACAGACATATAATAGGTCTGTCGAATGTCAAGTCCAGATCCTCGTTCTGTTACAATTCTCCACCGCACGTTTTAAAATTTCGATGGTTTAGTCTCTGTACTATGGTAGATTATTATTACATAGATAGGAGGGAAAAGTGAAATATAAGTTTTATAGTTGTGGATGAATTCATAGTTGAGGATCGCTAGACAACTTGCAATCATTACCCTGTTTGACTATACTATACTATTTTATACTTGTAATATACACAGTTAACCAAAGCATAAAATATAAACGTATCTTTGTGATACACCGGTATGCGCCAATTTTCTCTCTCTCTCTCTCTCGATCGATCGATCGATGCTCTAGGGGAATAGGGATCGATATAGAAAGTCCAACCGCGAAACTCTCCATTCGAGTCCCTGTGTTTGATCTCAGTCTCTTTTCCTCATCTTCATTTTATCAAGCGAATTTCTACGCTCCCACAGTTGGAAGTGGGAACGCAGAAATTGGCTGGATAAAATGAAGATGCTTTTCCCCCACCGTAGAGGTTCTCATTTCCTGAGTAATCATATTGACGACTGTAGCATTTGATCACGTGGCTGTGGTTTTCATGGAAGCGTCCAAGAGCCATGCTGAGAAAAATTATTCTTCTAAATGTCGAGATAATGGCTGCAAAATATAACTGATATTGTCGAGTTGTAATAACTTGTGCTTTCTAGTTACTCTGTCGAAAGTTTAATAAGTCGAGATTTTGAGATAGTGAGTAAACGCTTACAAACATACAAACATGTCAAATGATTTTATTTGGGATACATTAAATGTATCCAGGGCATTTTTCTCCACCTTAAAGATAAGTGTCTGTCCAGTTTGTATAATTATTTTCTGTAGAAAAGAGACAATGATATAGCCAGGACAAACAAGAACTCAGTCATCCCAAAACGGCCTTTCGAAATTCTGACTGATTAACTCGACATTTCGAAAGAAACCTATCTCAGCATGCATGGTGCCTTGACGCTTCTGTATCAGATAGCATTCGTGATGGAGCCAGTGCATATATGAATACGGTAGTATGTAGGTCAGTGTGCTGGATTGAAAAAAGATCTTCACCGTCAGCCGACTGGTGAGCCGTTCGAAATCTGCCACATACCAGGTATTTGGTATTTTGCAGATTTTAGCAACTTGGAGCGTTGTTTCCCGTCAGAGCAGACACGTGGCACTTGCTATAGGTAGGCATTATTTCTGTTTCCCCTATAATTAAATATCCATATACATCCTGATCCACTACATGCCCACTTTACTGGTTACATTGTATAATTATATTGTGCCCCATCTCTTGTATGTCTTCTAGTTTGAAGGATGTGAAGTTAGGCCTGTTTACACGCGACCCAGTTTTCCTTGACAAAGCGATCCCAAATTTATGGACGACTGTTACGCCCATTCGCTATGTAATCGTATATAATACAAGCTTGTAAGCAAGCTAACGACCACTACACACTTCCATAAATTCTCATTTATCAAGAAAAAACTTTGTCGTGTGAACCAGGCCTTATACACCACAATCCGTGGTTTTAGGACTATGCCATGGTGTTCAGCTCAAACTACATTCAGACACTAAAGCCCGGCGCACACGAGAGATATCAGCTGAGCTAACGGCCTCAATTGCCTGTCAGCTCAGCGGCTAGCTCTCTTGTTGTTTCAGCGCACACGGTGAGCAAAAGTTTCAAGAAATTGATTTCAGTTCCCGCATAACGTCTTCTTCAAGTCCATTTTGAAGAGTCGAGCGTATGAATCGAGTGAAAATAACATGCGATTCATTGGCCGGTCCGGTAAAACTGCTGAGCTGTTGGCTTGCGTTCGCCGCACACGCTGAGGATTTGGCCTCGCGAGGCGAAATTATCAAACAAGTTTGATATTTTTCCCCCGGCCTCGCGAGGCCAAAAACTCACCAAAAACTGCCCGCACACGAGAGCTAGCCCCTGAGCTGACCGGCAATTGAGGCGGTCAGCTCAGCTGATAGCTCTCGTGTGCGCCGGGCTTAACGGTTATCTACGAAATCTGACCCTCTGCCTTCTGTCGAGACAGCAAAGTATTTGTCCAGATCTGTTGAATGGGCGGTACTCGAACTGCTTATACACACCACCCTGATGTACCGCTAAAAACTATCCCCGCCGCCCCGAAATTCATTTGCGACGAAAATAGATAGCTTCATTAACCCTATCTGGCATCATTTTCAAAGAAGGCATTTTTTAGTAAATAATAATATAATGTGAAATAAAATAGTCTTTGCCGAGTTTTACTCACAGAAATGCAGAAATTTTAAAGAAAAATGACGAAAACATCACTTGTCATCATCACTTATCATATGTATCACATAGCCCCGATTATTCTGCTTGGGGATTCAAAATGAACCCAATCTGATAAACTACAACGTCATGGAGTCTCAGCTGTCAATGTCTTGTCGTTCCTGAGATAGGGTAGACAGTTTGGTAGGGGGGGGGGGAGCATAGCCTGGAAGAATTTTATCTCTACCAGCCGACAAACAAAGCTTGTTGATTTACCACCGTGCATCATTGTCAAAAAATAATAATACTAAAAATAAACTCTCCCAAATAATTATTTTTAAACCTCATAAACTTACCTTCTATGCTTAGTATGCATATGAAGGATATTTTTTGGAAATATAATTAGTCGTGTAACTCCAAATTGAACAATGCACTGAAGAAGTAGTGAAAAATGAGCTTTCAGCATCACAGGAGCAAGAGCAGAGGGATCAGGGATCAGTGACGTCACTACCCGAGGGTTAGCGGGTAAACCAGTGGGTAAGAAGGCAGGTCATGTAGGTAAACCTGCGTATAATCTCGCGGGTAAGTTGTCGGATAAAGGCGGGTAAACCCGATGGTAAGATGGCGGGTAAGGCGAGTAAACCCACGGGTAAGATGGTTGATAAAAGGGCGGGTAAGATAGCGAATAAGGCGGATAAACTAGCGGGTAAGATGGCGAGAAAGGCATTTGCGACCAATGAGAATAAAGCACGAAACCGTCATGTTTGTAAAGAATTGTATCTCGCGAAAGAAAGGTTATATATTTGACATCGAAAATAATTGTAAGACGACCTCTAGCCGTAACCAGTATTGATATAAAAAAGTGAAGAAAGCACCTCTTATGGTAATGTACTATGAAAACCATACTAAGCAGGGTAGGGGAATTAAGTTATAGCGTAATAAGTACTTTATTAAGCAAGTGATAATATTTCAACATAATATACATTAACGTAACTCTTCTATCTATAAATCTTTTCTATAAGTTATGCACTATTCATAAATATATACCAGTATTTAAATTTCAAATATGGTATTCCGTTTTTACAAGGGTTCATGAGAGTTGGTTACACGCATAATGCGAGGGAGGGATGATTGGATGGAGGGAGGGGTTGATGGAGGGGAAGAAGGGAGGAATGGAGGGAGGAGAGAATGGATGAAGGGAAAGAGCTTCCGTGCTCTGAACTCTACCGAACACCAATTTCTGGACTTCCTGGACTTAGCCGAGCACCGGATTTTATCGAGCGCCGATGTCCGAACTTTACCAGGATAACATTGTTAAAGGGAGATAACTACTAAAGGCAGTACCAAAGTCACTCTACTTGAAAGTTTATATCGCAATCATATATACATGTATATGTAAAATACAAAAATTAAAAATTGCGAAGTACTTCGAACGAGCTTGACATTAGGCGGAAATTACGTCATCGTGATAACTTATTTTACCGCCGGATGTGAAATCATCGCAGGAAGTGACGTCATCGCCGAAAGTGACGGCATCAGACATGCTGGCCCGTCTGGTGGTGGCGCCGATACCCTGGTGAA
The DNA here is from genome assembly GCA_036873755.1 of Hanleya hanleyi. NCBI lineage: Eukaryota > Metazoa > Mollusca > Polyplacophora > Lepidopleurida > Hanleyidae > Hanleya > Hanleya hanleyi. The sequence continues at coordinate 30,327 of JAVTVY010004634.1, forward strand.
TCATATTTTGTCTACAAGCTAAAGGATTCAGGCGGCACGACTAGGCGGGCAAGTAAACGTGTGATGACGTCACTCTCGGCGATGATTTCACTTCCGTCAAATAGGGCATAGGTTATAGGGTATAGGGCTTACCACCAGGCACGTGAGCATGCGAGCGATGACGTCACTTTCGGCGATGACGTCACTTCCGACGATGAATAGGAAGTTAAGTGCCATAACGTAATAGCCGTACATATTCACACTGGCCTGAGTGACACAGTTGTACAATCCGCACTCACACTTTACTCATCCATGACAATACTGACCGTTTTCAGGCATAGCCGCGCGGACCCAAATACTCATCCACACAAGTCTCACATAGGTGTACGTCCTTACATACACATAGCCCCAGTGATCCTACGTACACATAGCATTGCGGGACTTACATATAGTACATACCTTACTCATCCGTATCTCTACAGACATTACAGGTATATAGCTGTACAGAAACTACAAACAGATAGCGGTACATACCTTACTCACACAGCAGTAGGGCGACACACATTCAGCATACTTAACTGTCAGACCTTACTCACCCATAGCTTCAGAGGCATCATTTATACATTGCTGTGCAGACCTTCTCTAGTATTCTCAAGCAAAACTCTGATGTCATAGAGCGTCAGTGTGATGTTATATAGCCTCTGTGTTGTGTTACAGAGCAGCATTGTAGATGTAGTTAACACCAATGTAGTTAATACAGAGCATCAGTGTAGTGTATTGAGAGTGAGGTCAGCATACGGAGTGTCAAGCACAGGCAAGTCCAAATATATAGGGATTTTTTGACCATGATAGCCAGGGTTTGTCAGGATGGTCGAGTGGTCTAAGGCGCCAGTCTTAATTGCTGGTCCATATGTATGGGGACGTGGGTTCGAATCCTACTCTAGACCGTCGCCGTTTTGTTATACTGCGACATGTCGTGAAACCATTGTACGTACATGTACGTACTGTAACGGTATTCACTATGTCGTGAAGGAATGTTGTAAGCCGTCAATGTCGTAACAGTAAACAGTCCGAGCCAGTTGTTGGCAGCTCACCATCTTTCGTGTTGGAAGTGTTATTTCTTCACTGTCTTAATCTACGATAACTAACTGTCGTATAAGAGCCATCTTAACGACACATGGTGTCAGAAAGTGAAACAAGGACTTGTTGAACATTTTGAGTGCCGTTTTGACAGGTGTGCCAACCCGGGTGTGTGCAATATCTGACTCTGAAAATGGTTCCTATACCAATGTATACTGCTGTACGCGCCTACCCTGTCGTAAACAACAACAACAGCTGACATTTATTCCCGGGTCACGTTTTCAGCATGCCGGGTGGTGAAAATCAAGTACCGGTTATCCCTACGGTGTTACAGAACGTTCCTTTCCCAGGTAAACTTGAACTTTCTGGAAATTTAGCTTCAAATTGGCGCAATTTTAAACGAACATGGCAAAACTATGAAATTGCAAGCAGACTAGAATTACAGCCAAAATCTATACGCACTGCCACTCTCCTCACTTGTATGGGATCTGAAGCTTAGCAAGTTCAAGATGGTTTCCAGTTTGATTCAGAAGAACCGTCACAGGATATAGACATTGTTTTGACGATATTTCAGGAGTACTGTGTTGGCGCGACCAACGAAACGTACGAGAGGTATGTTTTTAATAAGAGAAATCAGGAGGGTGTGGAATCTTTCGATGCATGGTTTTCGGCTTTGAGGGGTCTGATAAAAACCTGTAATTTTGGTACCCTCGAAGATAGCCTGTTGCGTGACAGAATAGTTGTGGGCCATAGAGATAACAGTACTAGGAAACGTTTGTTGCAGGAAGCAGATCTTAGTTTGCGGAAATGTATTGACATTTGCCGAGCAGCAGAGTCCACAGCCAATAAACTTAAATGCATGGCCCCTGAGGAGGCAAACACGGAGGACGTGCAATTTGTGAGGTCAAAATCAGAGTTTAAAACTCCCAGAAAGTATGGAAGGCCAGATGGGAGAAAATTTGGAAAACAAAAACTATCTGAAATAATGAACTGTAAATTTTGTGGCGGTCGTCATGAGCCGAGCAGGGATGCCTGTCCAGCAACAGATAAATCCTGCAATCGATGTGCGCAGAAAGGGCATTTTGAAAAAAATGCTCGCAACCGCGTCGCCGAGAGGCTAGACACAAAGTGAAAACAGTTGATTGTGAATCGTCAGATTCTGATTCAGAGTTTGTGCTAACTGTAGATGATATCATTGGGAGTGTGCATGAGAAAAGTTCGAAAATTCCTCCAAAGCGTCTTCTCGCTAACATGGTGATATCGGGAAAGGCTACAGAGTTTCAGTTGGATTGTGGGGCTACATGCAACGCCATGCCTGTGCACATTTATCAGGAATTATGTGATGACCCAAGTTTGAAAAACGTGAAAGTGTCTGACTCGTGTTTGCAGCTATTTGATCCAAATACTCAAGTGAAGCCACTTGGAAAAACGCGTATTAGGGTCACAAATCCCAAGACTGATAAAAGGTACAATGTTGAGTTCCAAGTAGTGCCTAATAGGTGCAAGCCTATTCTTGGATGCCGTGCTATTGTCCAAATGAACTTAATCAGTGTCAATTACGACAATATTGAACGGAACGGGGAGAACATTTCCACAGTGGAAGATAAACCGCTTTCCCTAGGGGATATACAGTGTCAATACAAAGATGTGTTCACGGGCCAAGGTACCCTTGAGGGGGAATTTCATCTTCAAGTCGACAAATCGGTCGCACCCGTGCAGTTACCACCACGGCGAGTGCCAGTAGCCATTAGAGAGGCACTAAAACAGGAACTGGATCGTCTAGAGGAACTTGGGGTTATCACACCAGTCACAGAACCCACAGATTGGGTTTCCAGTATGGTGGTGGTCCATAAATCCAATGGAAAAATCAGACTGTGTTTGGATCCGAAGCCATTGAATCGTGCTCTAAAGAGAGGGAACTACCCAATGACAACCATTGAAGATATCCTACCGGAACTCTCCAAAGCCAGGATTTTCACCATAGCTGATGCCAAAGATGGATTTTGGCATGTAAAACTGAATCATGAGAGTAGTCTGCTGACTACATTTTCAACAAAGTGGGGCAGATATCGTTGGCTTCGTTTGCCGTTTGGTGTCTCTCCGGCACCTGAGGAGTTCCAACGTCGCGTCAACGAGACTCTAGAGGGGTTGTCCGGAGTGAAGGCCGTCGCGGATGATGTCCTTATCTGGGGAGTTGGCGAAACGGATGCAGAAGCCGAACTGGATCATGACCGGAAAATTCATGCATTCCTAGATCGATGCCGGTCAGCCAATCTCAAATTAAACCCTGACAAATTCAAGTATAAACGCAAATCTGTCCCATATATTGGTCACCAGGTAACCGACAGTGGTTTGAAACCTGATCCAGGCAATTATGGACATGCCGGCGCCGACTGACAGGCAGGGGGTCCAACGGCTCATGGGTTTCCTTAATTATCTGCAGAAGTTCACGCCTGGTCTGTCAGTGTTGTCTGCTCCAATTAGAGAACTACTTCTGGAGAAAGTAGAGTTTCTGTGGGACCCTGCAATACATGGAAAATGTTTCCAGAGCATCCAGGAGGTGCTATCAAAGGCACCAACACTGAAGTATTTCGATGCCAGTCAACCTGTAGTGGTACAGTGCGATGCCAGCCAGGACGGTCTGGGAGCAGGCTTGCTCCAGCTAGGCCAGCCAGTTGCATATGCGTCAAGGGCGCTAACGGACACCGAAAAACGTTATGCTCAGATAGAGAAGGAGCTATTGTCGATTGTCTTCTCTCTAGAACGGTTCGAAACGTATGTCTATGGGCGTAAAGTGCTCATTGAATCGGACCACAAGCCGTTGGTCTCGATTCAAAAGAAAAGCTTGTTGAGTGCCCCGAAACGGTTACAGCGTATGCTACTGCGCCTGCAAAAGTTTGACTATGAAATCGTGTACAAGCCAGGTACTCAAATGTTTGTAGCGGACACACTGAGAAGGGCATTTCCTTGTGATGGTAGCACGAGTGCTACCACTGATCGTGACACAATAATGACAATAAACTGTCGTTCAAAGTTTGAGCAGGAGGTTGAACAGATCAACATGGTTGAGTATCTCTGCATGACCGAGACCAGTGTGAAGGAGATCCGTGATGGTACGGCAACAGACACGGTAATGGCTGAGCTAATGAAAGTAATTCAGTCTGGGTGGCCTGAAACACTAGAGTCCGTTCCTGTCAGTATCCGAAACTACTTCACTTTCCGAGAAGAATTAGTGGTTCAGGATGGTCTCGTCTTCAAGGGTGAGCGCCTGGTGGTGCCAGGAAGCAAACGTGAATGTATTTTGAAGAAACTGCATACCAGTCACCTGGGAGTGCAAAGCACAGTTCGCCGAGCCAGGGAAGTGGTTTATTGGCCGAATATGAATGAGGACATTGAAAACCATATTCGGCAATGTGATGCATGCAATAGTCACCAAAATGAGCAGTCACGTGAACCCCTGATATCGCACGAGATACCCGATCGTCCTTGGGACAAGGTAGCATGTGATTTTTTTGAGTTCCAGAGCAAGCACTACATCGTCTGTGTGGACTACTTTTCAGATTTCTATGAGGTGGATCACGTAGACCGTTTAACGGCCACGGAAGTTATCACAAGGTTGAAAACCTATTTCGCGCGACAGTGAATTCCCCGCGAAGTGACGTCCGATAATGGGCCTCCATTCAGTTCAGAGGAGTTCCAGGATTTTGCACGAACATATGACTTTACACACATAACTAGTTCACCGGGATATCCCCAGTCAAATGGAAAGGCGGAAAGTGCTGTGAAGTCCGCCAAGAAGTTCATGAAACGCGCAACAATGGCCAAGTCCGATCCCTGCTTGGCATTACTCGAGCTGAGGAACACACCGACTGAGGGGCTAGATTGTTCTCCAGCTCAGCGTCTATTCGGCAGGAGGGTTCGAGGCATCGTTCCAACATCAGGAAATCTTCTCAAACCTAAGACAATTTCTGGTGTAAAAACTAAGCTGAAGGAACGTAAAGCAAAGCAATCCTTCTACTATGATCAGCGAGCGACCGAGCTCAGACCTATGAAACAGGGTCAAATTGTGAGAGTGAGATCACCCGTGAATAAGAAAGTGTGGGTCAGAGCGCGGATCGAAGATCAGGTTGATATTCGATCATACAAAATCAGAACTGAGAACGGTAGAGTTTATCGCAGAAACAGGAGGCATCTTCGTCAAACTCCTGAGATCTTCAAACCAGTGCAGCAGGAGGTGGTTATAAACCAGCCTGTAACAGTTCCTCGTGATAAACATCTTGATAGCCCAACTGTCCCAGAGAGGTCAGAAACGGGAGCATGTGCAACTACATGTAAGCCCATGTGTACAGCGCCTGATCAGGTGGGACGTCAACCAGAACAGAGTGTTGTTCCCACTCAAATGACTAGGAGTGGGCGTGTGATTAGGAAACCGGTTGACAGTGATTTTGTGTATCATTAAACTGTTCAGATATTGAAGTGCTTAAGATGCAATCGCATCAACTGAGAGATCCTGTTTATCTCCCAAGAACTGTGTATGAAGACTTAAGTCAAATGATGTTTATCTCCAAGAACTGTGTATGAAGATTTAAGTCAAATGATGTTTATCTCCAAGAACTGTGTATGAAGAATAGTCAAAAGATTAATGCTAATGGCCAGTAAATTTCTTTATATATCACCATATCAGATTTGAGAACATGACTAAGATTAGAGCATGTCGTTAAGTTGATGACTTTTGGTTCACGCGGAAAATGTGTAAATACGTTGCTTAAGAATTTACATTCAGTATTCACAGTTTCGTGTTCAGTTCTCTGCATTCTGAGATGGTCATAAATGGATGGGAAAGGACTACTCATTCCAAAGACAGTGTTTTATTGAAAGGCTGTTTTATTGAAACATTATCGTTACAGTTGGGAAACTCATCAGTGTTCTTACATAATAACAACAAAGCTGTCAAACATGACATGTACAACTTGAACTCTAAAAACTTGGACTTGTTATTCGGACACAGATAATAATCAAAGAGTATTTGATTTCCCTAATAAGAGGGAGATGTAACGGTATTCACTATGTCGTGAAGGAATGTTGTAAGCCGTCAATGTCGTAACAGTAAACAGTCCGAGCCAGTTGTTGGCAGCTCACCATCTTTCGTGTTGGAAGTGTTATTTCTTCACTGTCTTAATCTACGATAACTAACTGTCGTATAAGAGCCATCTTAACGACACACGTACCACTATATAGGGGGCTATTCTTGACCATGATAACCAGCTTTGTCAGGATGGCCGAATGGTCTAAGTCGCCTGTCTCAAGTTCCATGATATTTCCATCACCAGGAGTATGGACATATTCCTCTGAAAATCCGGGCGTGGGTTCGAATCCCACTCATGACACGCCATTTTACTGATCACTACAACCAAATTCAACGCACAGTACCCTACAGGCGAGATAACTCTACTAGGGTAGACAGACCCAGCATGTCCAACCCAGAACACCCTATGGCGTACCCATATGCCATTAGTTACTTTATGGTAGCCGCTTAGTCCCACGCTCGTACCTAATCCAACCGTATTTGCGATTTGTTCACTGCAGATGACGTCATTTCTATCATTACTATTCTCTCAGTACACTCCACAGGCGTGTTATACGATCACATACCATTGGTTACCCTATGGGCTACTGCATAAGGGTGTACTTTTAACCCCATCCGAGTGTGCATCTGCCCGTATCTGCGCTTTCTCGACTTATCCCGACTGACCGTGTGCACCATGACGTCGAAGCCACATCATGGTCAGGGTACTGTAGTACTTTACCCGACAAGAACTTTACATAGACACACATTGGGCCATGGACTGCCCGAAAACGCTCTGCGGTGCCCCGGAGCGAATAGAATGTCATTGAACACGAAGAAGATCGAGCGTGGCCGAATTGTAAATACACCGATAGCGGCTCCTCTAGCTTGCGTGTGTTGTGGTGGAGGGGATAACAAAACGATTGATCTGTAATCAGTGCTGTTGTTCTCCCATTGCACTTGCCACCAGCGTTAGGGTGTCACTGCGTGAAAACGAGCGTCGGATGCGTTCAGGCAGATGCTGAGGGCGTTACCGCTATGGGTCAATAATTCACTCTCAAGCGGAATGGAACCCTTTCAAACCGGTCTAAACCGGTTCAGTTGAGTATGGGTATAGTTTGTCTATTCCTGGGTCAATAGTTGTCGACAAAAGTTGCCTCCCTTGACGTTCCATAAGGAGCTTCAATATGACCCCATTTAATTCATACGTATAATATACCCAACTCCAGGCTCGACTTGCCCACTGAGTTAGTGCATTGAATTGTAGGTATCCGTTTTCTCCCACGTGCACATCCAAAAATAGGCTTTCTTTATTACTGCTGACGTCACAAATGACATCACTTACGAAGAGCTTCAATATGACACCCCACATGGTATATTCGGATCCAGGATGGCTTCCTATCTCCCCCAAATTACAAGCGTAATTCGTAATTACGGGTCCGTCATTCATAATTCAACGGTCGTCCATTAACTCCTTCTGTACCGGCATTTTTAACAGTTTCAAGTTGGTATCAATACTGTCATGAACATGAAAGAAGCGAATATATACTTATCATCGCCTACATGGTTTCAAAGATTATACTCCACGCTTTCGAACGAGATATAGTCTTTATTTTTGTATGCCAACGACATGCAATCATTGAACTATATTTCTATCGGTACAATTATACCGATACGGTACAGAGAGGGTTAAAGAATATCCGCGTCTATAATCCAACGACCTATTCCATATAGCAGCATTAGCACCAAATTCCAATTGACAATCATAGTATACATAAACATAGGCTAGTTTTCCGCAAGAGAGATGCGGTCAACAGTTTTCAATGAT
>JAVTVY010004635.1:0-36960 GCA_036873755.1 Hanleya hanleyi
TTTAATGTTGAGTTTTATTCACTGGGAAAGGCCAAGAACTCATCTCCAGTCATCTGGGATCCTGGAGCTTCCGGGGCCTAGGAGGCCCCTGGACCCTCGCCTTATTGTGCTGTCATAGTATAGCTCTCCCCGCCCCAAATCTGAAAACTTGCCTACGTCCATGTAACTGCAGGGTTTCTTTCCTCAATTTCAAGAAAAATTCAAATCTCGTTGATATGCACTATTAAAATAGTTCAGGCCATTTGGCGACAATTGTGTTTCAAGGAGGATTGTTTTTTTTTCTCTTGAAAATGAGGAAAGAATCTCTGCAGTTAAGAGCAACCTACTCGAACTCCAAGAACTCGTCCTGAATTTTAAGTTCAATCGTCTAGAACGATCGTGGAAATGCCGGACAATTTAAAGAGTGCAGAAGTACTAATATTCTTCGGTCAATTCTTAGAAAGAGTAGAAATAACAAAATTCTCACAGTAAATAACTTCAATTCTCTTTCTCAATTCTCATAATTTTCTTTCTTCTTTTCTTTTTGAGAGTTATAGGACTATCTCTCTCCGCTAAATTGAAAGCTTATAGATCTACACTACAATCTGTCGGGATGTGACAGGTTAAGTAACGGTATACAGTGTTGGACAGCAGTAAATAAAAGGATATTTTCAACGGCCTGGTAAATGTGGTCACATAAGGAGGTATACTGTATACTGAAAAATGAAAACACACAAGCACACATAAAAGCCACACACACACATACACGCGTAAATCCAATGGGAATAAAGAATTTCAAGATGATGTATGGATGTGGGGGTTGCATATATTTTTTGGAAGCGAAGATATAATTTGTACAGTACAACACAGCGAGTTGCAGACTTTCCGAGAGATAACTTCATAACAGGCATCATTCCAAGCATGGACTAACATTTAACACCATTTAAAAGCTATACGATAATGCAGGATAATCATTATTCATTTACGCTGACAGTTTCTTCATCGATAGTGGCAGAGATCATTCATGAAATGACGGCCTCGCCATACGATCCACATCGCAATAGCTGCTCCTTAAGCATGCGCAGCTCGATTTTGTCTTAAAATACCGGAAGGCGACGGAAAGGGCGACGTCGCTAGCGAAGTCGTGGGCGATGTCGCGGGCGACGTCGCGTTTAAACAAGGCGACCAATCTCCTGGCTTCGATTGCATATACCTTTCGTCTAAACGGTTGCAGGAGTGATCTCTGTCCCACCGTAGTAAAAATGTAGAACGGAAGGAACAGTTCGTATGATTCGATGATATTCCATTGGTTTGTGGTTTTGATTGGCATGGATCACCAGCGCGTGATGGATAATGCATGAATGAAAGAACGCACCGGTTCTATTTTCAGGTTGTAGTCATAGATACCTACCCCTCCCATCCCCGTCATTTTTTCAATGAAAAATCCGCCATTGTGTTGCTAAGCCGCGTCACAGCTCTGTAAATTTTGTAAAACTGCTCTACCCAAAAAGAGTTAGTTTGCATTTGTCTTCATATAGTACCGTACTGATGTTATTAATTGAAATATATAATGGCATGGTTGACATAACTGCATAGTTAGAAACTAAATAATGTGACATGTTTCGCGTAATACACCGCGCGCATAATAATGTAGCAGCTCATTACATTTTTGTTGCCTGTGGGTGAGATTAGATTTGGAGCTGTTTGTGAAAAGCGGAAAACAGATCGAGGCTTGATGAATGCAGGGCAACCTGGCGTCGCGTTCTATCTCTTAACATTATAAGAACGCGACGGGAAGGGCGACGTCGCCCATCACGTCGCGTTGATAAAAGCGACGCGCGACGTCGCTGGCGACGTCGTGGGCGACGTCGCGTTTAAAAAGGGCGACGTCGCGTCGCGTTCTATCTCTTAACATTATAAGAACGCGACGGGAAGTGTGACGTGGAGGGCGACGTCGTGGGCGACGTCGCCCTTCCCGTCGCCTGCGACGCGCGACGCAAAAATGGCCGAAACAGAACACCATAAAAATGCTCATTTAGGGTCAAATGAGGGTGGACCTTCATCGATTGACTTGAAAATTTGCATATAAGTATATTTGAGGTTGCTGATTACGAATCCGGTGTCAAATGTTAGATAAAACGCGCTGAATTGGGGTCTGTCCATTGAAGCCTGGGTTAAATTGATTTTTAATTAAATACTTTTATTTCAGAAAATTTCTGAAGGTGAGCCTGTGAAACGTAAATTGCCGGAAACTTCCGAGAGCGGGAGCGACACGGACACTGATGACGATACGCCGTGGTCTGAGAAATCCGAAAGAGAATGTGAGGACGAAGACCTGAGCCATTTGGACGGCCTGGTCTCTAAAGGCCGGGCCGTAAAACCAAGCCCACATAGGCGTAAGGTGCGTAAGGTGCCACCAATTAGGAAAACTCAGAGAAGGCGGCACAAAAAGTCAATGTCGAAGAAGTCACGCCGACAGGTCTCAAAAACCCACGTGGTAAGAAGATTTGCGACCTGTGCGGCAATCGATTTGAGCATTTACCAATGCACTACAGAGATGTGCACCCACACCACCGGGTACCGCTGAAAAAACATTGGCTAGGGGATACGAATGTCCGGTTTGTTCGAAAGAATTTGTCAGGGTAGACAAGCATCTTGTCGCTGGACACAGAGTCAAGAAAGGCTCTACCCAATTTCAAGAGTTGATGGACACGCTCTATGACATGAAGAACGTAGTGGTGGAGAAAAGAAATAACCAACTTATGGAAGACTATAAAAAAAATCAAATCGACACCTTTGCCCTTCGAGGAAACCAGGTGAAGGACGACGAAGAAAATGGAATGATATATACATAATTATATTAAATATATATTATATATAGTATATTTTATATATACATATTACATATACTATATGTTATATATAGATTGTATATTATATATTATATATATTATATAAAATATTGTTGTATTATTTCCAACATTATATTATAACGCAATACGGTATAATACGAACGTTCGTTCAACGTTATGTTAATGTTATTCAACTTTTTTGACCAAATATCGACGTTGCTTCAACGTTTTTGTTCTATTTGGGTTGTTTCTTTCGTATTTGTATCAATAACTGTTTTTCTTAGAAATGAAACCAGGCACGGTATTGGATAGTCTGTTATTTACAATGCTTCTTTCTTTTCAGATATGCTACCAGGCACAATATCGGCATACCTAACATCTGTTGGACTTTGGGCCCAATTCCTCGTGACTCTCCGTATACCTCGTGCCACACATTTGATAGCAGTGCTGAAAGGGTGGTCTTCATCTATGGGAAAAGGAGGAAGAAACGAGCAGTTGCTGTGAAAATGATGCCGCAGGAAATCTTGCTCACCGCCGAAGAAATAAAAATCTTAGATGAGTGCGAGACGGCCCGAAAGGTGGAAACATTATTTAAACGGCTGTCAATGGGAGAAGACGTCAACCTGACGGTTGTGGAGTACAACGACGTTTTGTGTTTCTTGGCACTGCAACTCCTCATCAACACAGGTCAGAGGACGGGGGCGGTCGCCAACATGACCGTCCTAGAGCTTCAAACGGCAAGGCCAATAACCGTTGATGGAAGAGAGCAGAGGGTGGTCCAGGTGTTGGACAACAAGACAGGGTACAAGGGGCCGGCGAGTGTGCCCATAACGGCCGTCTTCTGGAAGTGGCTCCTGCTCTTCGTGCAACACATCAGAAATAAACGTGACCCACAAGGGAACGAGTTGTTCGTGAAGTACACCAGAGGAAACGCCTTCGACAGTTCGACCCTGTCGGAATACATTGACAGAAGGTTCGGCAAGCTCATTTCAAAGAAGATGAACACCAGCATCATCCGCAAAACAGTTGCGACCAGGATGTGGTCAGCCAGACCGGACCTGACAATTCCGCTGGCACGACAAATGTCGCACAGTGTACAGACGGCCGAAGGTTATTACGTGCTAGCACATTCGAGACAGTCGTCAGCAGAGATTGGAGTCACAATTCGTGGCCAAATCAGAAATGATCAAGATAAAGAGGAGGAGAAAAAAGATGGCGATGGTGATGCAGAGACACAGTCGGATACGTCAAAGGGGGAAAAGGGGAAAACCCGATGAAGGGCGTCTGGCACGTAAAGTTTTCACAAGGAGCTACCCCTAACCCAGCCACACAGACTTCTCCAAACGCAGGGTCGAGCACTCAACAAGAGCGAACTGATGCCTTCGGGAGGGCGCGTCCTACTCACGAGGAGCCAGGCACAGATGAGGAATCGCATGTCAAGGCACAGACACAGACCACCACTTCAGTTGCCAGTGGATCGACATCACTTTCTCACCTCGGATCGGGCCGTCAAACTTTTTCGTTGGAAGATGTGGAGACACTGTTATCTTTATCGCATAGATATATGGCTCTGCTTTTGCCCCCTTTACAGGTCGAGCTGGTCAACCTCCTCCGGGAATCACCAGAAGGAGCCCGCCGTCGGGACAAATACGGGGTCAAGCGCCTGGCAGACCGCCTGAGAACGGAAATAAAGAAAAGAAAGTAACTTAACTGAACTTTTCAGACCATGTTCCGAAAGAATATTCTGGAAGAAATTTTGTACCTGAATATATATTTGTATTACCAATGTCCTGAAAGAACTTTCTGGAAGAAACTTTCCACCTGAATTGTACTACCAATGTTCCGAAAGAATTTTCTGGAAGAAACTTTGTACCTGAATATATTTTTGTATTACCAATGTTCTGGAAGAACTTTCTGGAAGAAACTTTCCACCTGAATTGTATTACCAATGTTCCGAAAGAATTTTCTGGAAGAAACTTTGTACCTGAATATATATTTGTATTACCAATGTTCTGGAAGAATTTTCTGGAAGAAACTTTGTACCTTAATATATATTTGTATTACCAATGTTCTGGAAGAATTTTCTGGAAGAAACTCTTTACCTGAATACATATTTGTATTACCAATGTTCTGGAAGAACTTTCTGGAAGAAACTTTCCACCAGAATTGTATTACCAATGTTCCGGAAGAATTTTCTGGAATAAACTTTGTACCTGAATATATATTTGTATTACCAATGTTCTGGAAGAATTTTCTGGAAGTAACTTTTTACCTGAATACATATTTGTATTACCAATGTTCTGGAAGAACTTTCTGGAAGAAACTTTGTATCTGAATATACAGTTGTGTTACCACTGTTCTGGAAGAACTTTCTGGAAGAAACTTTCCGCCTGAATTGTATTACCAATGTTCCGGAAGAACTTTCTGGAAGAAACCTTGTACCTGAATATATATTTGTATTACCAATGTTCTGGAAGAACTTTCTGGAAGAAACTTTCCACCAGAATTGTATTACCAATGTTCCGGAAGAATTTTCTCGAATAAACTTTGTACCTGAATATATATTTGTATTACCAATGTTCTGGAAGAATTTTCTGGAAGAAACTTTGTACCTGAATACATATTTGTATTACCAATGTTCTGGAAGAACTTTCTGGAAGAAACTTTGTATTACCAATGTTCTGGAAGAACTTTCTGGAAGAAACTTTCCACCTGAATTGTATTACCAATGTTCCGGAAGAACTTTCTGGAAGAAACTTTGTACCTGAATATATATTTGTATTACCAATGTTCTGGAAGAACTTTCTGGAAGAAACTTTCCACCTGATTTGTATTACCAATGTTCCGGAAGAATTTTCTGGAAGAAATTTTTCATTTGGTTTATTATTTTGTTACAAAACTGAACTAATCATCAAGTTATGAAATGCATTGTGTTATTGTGTTCTTTCTATGTCAAGTTCAAGGCCATGGGTCGAAATTTCAAAGGTCATAATTTGGAAGTAACTTAAATAATTTAACTTTTTACTGCCTTTAACCTTGAGCTTTGTTTTTCGACCCCTGACCTTGACCTTAACATTTGGTTCGACCTTGAACTTGTATGGAAGATGCAGTCCGGCGATATTTGACAATAAAATATTTTGAGGTCAAGGTCATGGTTCCAGGCCTGGTAGACGAAATAGACCATGTCAAGGTCGGTGACCTCGGCCGACAGGGGCCATCGCACTTCGCCCTCAAGACAGTAAGTCGCGAAGCGATAGTACGAAGCGAAGTGCGAAGTCGCGAAGCGAAGTGCGAACTATCGCGACTTCGCCCCATCCTGTTTCGAGGGCGAAGTGCGATGGCCCCTCTCGGCCATCATACGAAACGGCTAAAGTGGCTACCTCTTTAATACCAATGTCTACTTGAAGGTCAATACCAAGGTGAAATTTGAAAAACAAGCATTTTTGACCTTGTCGAAAGGTCACAAAATTTTAGTGGATGACCTTGACCTTTTGGTATGCACATAATGCCGAATTATGTCCATTTTCTATAACAATTTCGTCACGATTAGTAAAAAAGATAATTTTTGGCCGAATTTTGAAGCTATTTTTTTCTGTCCGATTTCAGTATTTCAAAAATTTGTACAAAAAAAAGTTAAAGGTCTAGATCAATTCTGACCTCAGATTCGTAATCAACTAAGTCCGTACTATTATTACACCAAATTTGGAACGAATCGGAGACATAAAAATTTCGACCGAAAAAGGAGCAAAAATGAGCTATTTAATCGTTAACAAAATTGCCAAAAAAAAAGTTAAAGGAGTAGCGCACCTGAGATAGTAGTCCTGTACTCAGTTTTTGATGAGCTATCATAGAAAAAAGTTTCAGGTCAATCGGAGACCAAATAAGTTTCGGCCCAAATTCCAGGATTTTTTTTTGTGCCAAAATATTTGTTTTGGTCTGATTGACCTGAAACTTTTTTGTACAATAGCCCATCGAAAACTGAGTACAGGACTGCAATCCCCGTTGCGCTACTCCTTTAACTTTTTTTTGGCAAAATTTTGAAATTTTCTTAGCAGGTTTTCACTCGTTTTACGGTCGAAATTTTTATGTCTTCGATTCGTTCCAAATTTGGTGAAGTAATAGTACGAACCTAGCTGATTACGAATCTGAGATCAGAATTGACCTAGACCTACAAATTTTTGAAAAACTGAAATCGTCCCAGCCTAACCTTATGCGAAATTTGGGTCGAAAATTCGACCTTCACCGATTTACCTCAAACTTGCACTAAAGTATTTTGGAGGTTGGGGATCACGAAGCCGAGGTCAGATTTGACCTTGAGGTTGACCTTGACCTCGATATTGAGGATGGAAAATTTGATAAGACTTTGACCTTGTCGCAAGGTCACAAGATATAAGCGGACGACCTTGAACTTTTGATATGTGATGACCCATTGACCTCTGCGTTGACCATGATCTTGACCTTGACCTTCGACATTGGGTTTAAAAACGCGATAGTACAATCGAAATGCACCATTGCAAAGTTGACCTTGAGGTCGGAGGTCAAAGTCAAGATCATGGATCAACGCACAGGTCAATGGGTCATCACGTATCAAAAGGTCAAGGTTATCCGCCCATATCTTGTGACCTTGCGGCAAGGTCAAAGTCATACTTAAATGTTTAATTCTCTATTTTGAGATCAAGGTCAATTTTGACATCGAATTCGTAATCAGTGACCCCGATAATACTTTAGGACAAAATTTGAGGTCAATCGGAGAAAAAAGAATTTCAACCAAAATTTTCTTCATGGGGGTATGCGAAATATAGGTAGAATTTTCCCGAAACTCTGCAATATAGTATTTTCGGGGTCGCTGATTACAAATCTGTAATCAGAATTGACCTGTGTTTGTAAGTTTTGGCGAAATTTCAAATTTTTGTACTACGTAAAAAAAAAATACTTAGGAGAAAGGCGCGCGACCCACCCGACGCACCCTGGTGTGTTATGCATCAAATTAAAGTATGAAAGAAGGGCTTTCATTTGATATATAGCACATCCGGGTACAAAGTTCTTTGGCAAAAGGCCCTCGCGAAGATTGATGCCTCCAACTGCTTAATCAAACTCGGACTCGTTTTCTGGCTGTTATTTATTTCTTGGCACGGTGTTATGTATATAGGCCTACCGACCGCATCAAATTTGAATTCCAATGAACTATCGTGTTATTTCGTCAATTTCCGGCAAGGCTAAATATATTCTGTGCCTATAAAGAGAATAATCAATAGATACTTCAACATCTTACACAGATATTCAACACTATTCTATTTATATAAACCTGAAAAATGAAAAGTTTTTTTAAAGCAAACTCAATGTGTAGCTATTGGCGTACATAGCTGCTTCGCAGCTGCACACGCCATTCAAATTTAAAATTGATTGATTGATTGATTGATTGAGAATAATCTTATGTAAGTTCTGTCTAAATCGTTATGAATTAAATATTTTCAATTCAAATTCGAATGTCTAGTAATCTACCGGAAAATATCGGCAGTGTTGCTGAAGTGATCAAATAATAATATCAAATTTTTTGCCGCTTTCATGCAGCGGGAATTTTTGATCACTTTTCATTCATTGGCATATAATCTTCTTAAGTTACGATCCGGATAAATAACTTTAAGTGCAAACTTAAAAAAACAAAACCAAATCGAGGTGGGGAAATGACCGCGACTGCGATTATCGGCAGATCGTAATTATTACAGCACGTAATATTAGGGTGGGGAAAATGTCGCCTGGGAAAAATGTTGTGTGGGGATACTGTCGTGGGGGAATATGTCGGTGGGAAAAATGTCGCTGGGGAAACTGTCGTTAGGGGATCCAAGTTAAAGGAAACGTTGTCTTCAGAGTTATTCAGTAAATCAGAAAAATCAGATCTTCATTTTTCTTTCACTCTATTTATATTCCCTGTCAATAAATCCATCATCCATGCGAACATGCATTGAGGTGGATTTATTCCGTTTCATTTCCAACACCAATGTTACCGATTCTTTTCCAGAACTCTCTTTGATTAACCTTTTCGATGTTGACAATATCTTGTTCTTGCTTCTGGATATATTTCCTTTCTGCCGTCTCAGACACTGGCGTCAAGAAATTATCAGGTATCCCATGAAAGTCATATTTAATTCATGTATTCATTCTATTGGATTATTGCTCGACGGTGGCCTTTTTTTTTTTTTTTTTTCGTTAGACACATCTGCATACTTATAGCAGTGAGAGTTATTCATCACAGTTATACGGTAGTCTACAACAGAACAGCCTTTGGTCGACACGCAAGTATAGTCATTGTTGATAACGTTTCTCCCGTTCAGCATACAACAGTTCACATTAACCAAGAAATTCACCAAGATCTCTCCATACTTATATAGTGTGTTTAAAATCGATCACTTCACGTTCCGTGATATTATCTATTCCGACATATCATAGTTTTGTGAAATCGTTCTTGAATTTCTAAATCACTAAATGACAACCGTGAATTCCAGATTAAACAACGAAGCACGACTCCTCAATGTGGACTTGATACGACTCGATATTGCGACCGAAATAACATAGTTTCGTGAATATTTGGTTCCCAAGAACTGTGATATCCCATTGCAAGTATAGTATTTTAATTGAAAAAAACCCACTCTGTTAGTCAACTTGGGTTGCGAGAAATTCCACCGAATGCACGATTGTGTCATCGTCCTTGCTATATCACAATCACTTCGCCTTGTATTGATTTGTAAACAAAGGGTATCAACAAGACATTAGTAAACCAAAGTGGCTTGATCAGCAGTGGCTGCCCTCGCAGATGTCATTTTTCTTTTCCACTTTTTCACATGGCAGTGTGACTAACGTCACAGGACCTACGAAGTAGGGTTTGATATGATTTAAGTATGTACTCGAGAGATGACTTGGGGCCCTATGTGCTACCGTGAGAGAATTTTTATAGCAGTCTATAATTGACAGTGGGTACTATTAACTTTCCCAGATGTCACCGCTGGTGAGTCATTAGCGTAGCAACTATTATCGCCCTCTGTACTGTTCTTATTACCATGGGCACTGATCAGCCCAGCAGTACAGCACGAGGTCACCCATCCAAGTCTTGACCGGGCTCAAACTCGCTTAACTTCGGTGATTTTACGAGAACCAGTTGTCCAACGTGATATGCCGTATCAGGGAACCTTCAAAAGTCATAGTGAAACATACAGCCAAGGGTTCCCGATGGGCATGAGAGTGCACTCGCTGAGCCATCAATAAATAATGAAAAATAATTATAAATCAAATTTTCATCAGAATTCCGTCAGCTCAGAACTTGCTGGTAACAATGCCCTAATGCACGTTCATGCCAAAAATCAAGGTTCTAATGTCAACGGTTCTCCTTATTTTGCCGACGAAAGGTTTCGGATGGACTCATTACCGGAAAATTTGCAAATGGTATCCTTCCTCGCAGATGTCATCTTTCTTTTCCACTTTTTCAAAGATCACGATACCGGTGGATATCATAAGAATGATTTCTGTGCGATATACACCGATCTACACGCCCATCTCTTCCTATATCTCTATCTATACTATCGAGTATTTAACCCCAAGGCGACTGGCGAGCAGACTCTTTGGATAGGCTGCAAAGAATTTATCTGCCTGGAATCGTGATGAAATTATATTTATATTAAATGCGAATAACTACATGGCAGTGTGACTAACGTCACAGGACCTACGAAGTACAGTAGGCATTAGGACTCGAACGCGAACTG
The DNA here is from genome assembly GCA_036873755.1 of Hanleya hanleyi. NCBI lineage: Eukaryota > Metazoa > Mollusca > Polyplacophora > Lepidopleurida > Hanleyidae > Hanleya > Hanleya hanleyi. The sequence goes on from JAVTVY010004635.1 coordinate 10,586, forward strand.
AACTCTTGGAAATCCCCACACCCAGTTGAAATCCTGCATATATTAAGATGGGCACTGCCCAAGTCAGAATCGCCAGTGATTTTCATCAAAAATCACCAGAAATTTTCATCAAAAGTAGGTCAGCTCAGAACTTGTTGGTAACAGTCTCCTAATGCGCCTTCATTCCAAAATAAATAACACTCGCCGATTTAATTTTACAATTTTCTAATTAAAGGAAACAGATTCAATAATATAGGTTCAGTAGATTTCAAGCTTTACGTGTGAAAATACATTTACATCTCTTTAATGGTTTTCAGTGCCCTTGTACAGGATCAAAACAACTTTTTGAATCACATTATTTTCCCAACAATACGACAATTTTTTATATATATCACTATAGTAGAAAGGTAGCATTTATGTAGTTTACGGTAATTCAACTCACGACCAACACCTTCTATGCACAAGATAATAATGATTCTATGTCATTCTCCTGAGTATAACCGGTACAAAGACGAATAAATAGCATCTCTACATCACGTTGTTATCTAGATATATGAGACAACACATTTTGGGCATCGGCAATCTGATGAATGTACTATTCCGGTTTTCTTGTTTCACATTATATTCTATGGCGGTTGATCGGTGATTTTCTTCATTGATAAACGTTAAACCACCTAGCTTTAACTAATTCTGCTAGGCTGTCTTCATTCAGACTGTACAGCCTACACAGTCCACAGAAAATACACCGCACATTCTTGTACTCCCAGCCTGATCACATTTGATGGCAAGTTTAGCGGGCAGTTTAATGTCTAAGCTAGGAAATGTTCCAGGATAGTTGACAGGACACCGACCACTGTAATTTGATGTGACAAGCAGCAGAGTAGAAACCAGCCTTATCTCAGTGGGTTTGGATATAAATCACTGTTAAAAACCACAAGGCTCGATAGAGCCTCTCTCTGTGTTTGTTCCAAGGACAAGCCTTAATGACTTTTAAATCCACTGATAAGGCTTCATGGTCATAAAAGGAACATGATACTGTTAAAGGCCACATGGATGGTATGTATCTATTACAATATACTGAAGTGTTAATTATAAATCTAATTTTAATCAGAATTATTTCAGATCAGAACTTGCTGGTAACAATGCCCTAATGCACGTTCATGCCAAAAATCAAGGTTCTAATGTCAACGGTTCTCCTTATTTTGCCGACGAAAGGATTCAGATGGACTGACTCACTCACTCATTACCGGACAATTTGCGATCTGTAGCCTACTTCGTAGGAATAGTCAGAAAAAAACGGTGATGGCCCAGCACCCTTTGATGGTGATCAGAACTGGCCCTCACCTTTAAAAGGTGATGTGTTAGAGCCATCGCATTTGAATGGTGACGGCCATCACCTTTTAACGGTGATGATTTTGCCTCATCACCTCAAAAAGGTGATGACCCAAATTTACAATCATTTGCTCATTACTCTTCAGAGGTGATGACCATCATTTTTAAAGGTGATCATAAAAAAGGCTGATGGCTCTAACTCATCGACTATTTAGGGTGATAGTTATCACCTATTTTTCTGGCTGTGTACCATGTATGTACGAGTTTATGCCGTGTAATGCAAGTTTGTTTGAGCGTAAATTGTGTAATTAAAAAAACATCAATATATTCCTTGTTGTTTGACTGGTAATTATTTCCACTATGTGCATAAATGAGTCTGAATCAATCTGTCTTGCTGTTTATTCGTTACACATCATTTCTTGTTTAAATAACGTGACATGGCATAGGCTTGATATCTAACACATCATAAAATGTCATGCCAATCTCTAGATCTTGTGATCCAGAAATTTTCCATCTTGAAGTTTCAAGTTAAATACTACACTAACGTTTTGTCATTTTCATCGACTTTATAAAAGGGAAAATACTTCAAACCGTAAAGTCACATGATGTCGTTCAGCCAATCAAAACATGAGCTTACTAGCACTTGCAGCGAGGAGCTTCTTTGATATCTAGATGAGTGCTTATATCGTACATGCTCACCGTTAAAAGTGGTGTAAAACAGTATCGACGGATGTTTGATTATGGGGTTTCGTCTGCTGTTTGTTGTTTTCGTACCGTATACAACTTCGCATGGAAATTTGAATATTAGCATATCTAAAATATGACACCCTTAATTCTTATTTCATATTCTGTATTTCTCAAGTACAATAGACTTCTCCCTTCAATTGTAATTGCTTGACACTTGTAAATCAGTTTGACACTGCAGTTGGGTTTTTCATACTTAACCCTATCTGGCCTGGGCGATTTGGGGTGTACCGCAGTCTGAGGGTCGGTAAGTTCCCCCCTCCCTACCACTCCAAACTATATTTTCGCCATCCCTAAGGGCTAGAGTGCTGAAACTTATCACACTATATCTTTGGGTCAAGCTCCATTAGGAAATGTTCTGAAATCCGAGATGGCCGCCAAGATGACGTCACAGTTACGTCATTTAAAAAGAAGACAAATGATCAATTAGTAAATAATAATCTGATGTGAAATGAGATAGCTTTTCGCAACATTTTCTCGCAGAGTAGCAGGAACTTTGAAGTAAAATGACGAAAACATCACATGATCTCCATTTTGAATTTCCCCATGACACTTTGCTTGGGGGTTATGCAAATAGTTTCAAAATTAAATGTCCCCAATATGATGTTTGTCGTTCCGGGGATAGGAGCGAAAAAACGACAGGAGTTGGGGGATGCCTCCCCCAGGCCAGGTGCGATTAACAATCATAGGCCTACTCCAATCTATTGGGAAGATATCGGCAAAAAAAGTCAGACAAAGGTTAGGAAAATCAGATTTTCGGGTAAAAGTTCTAAGGACGTTTTGAATAATGTGCAAAGTATTCGGATGCCTGGTGAAAATGTATCTATCTGACAATAATTTCCATGCGAATAACTACATGTGCCATAACTGTGTATTACAACACATATAAGGGAAGTGGGAAGAGGTGCCGACATACTGACAGAGCCACATGACTTCACAGTATAGTCTTCTGGTTAACATATTCTAAAGCACATACCAAGAATCTATAGAACGATTCTTGATATGTGTTGTATCTCAGGTACGCATTTTTTGTACCTGTTCATGTGGCAACTTGGATGACATGACCACCCGGCCCCTATTACTGGCATAAGCGGTATTAGATACAAATCTAGAGAGCTATGATGGAAATATTCTGACAACTCGTATATTGGTAATTGGTGAGCTGTGTCGCTATGACAACTCGGGATTGGTGAGCTGTATCGTCGTCAGATGAAAATGACGTATGAAACGGTATGTACGAGAACAGGTCAAGTAATCAATTATTGATTGTTTAAGCCTGCACTCTCAGAAATATTCAGGTAAAGGTCCTGAACTGATCAGGTTGTATATCCACAACTCAATTTCAGGGATTTTGGCCGAAATTCAGGGTTGATTACCTGAATTTCAGGAAAAAAGATCCCTGGCTGAGAGGATTTTCCCTGAAAATCAGACAAATTTATCCCTCTGATTAGTAAGCTCTCGACTCTATTCAGGTACGAGAAGTCCTTAAAATTCAGGTAATCTAGCTTTAATTCGTGGTTGATATACCTGAATTTCAGGAAATTAGCCCCAGATTTCAGGTACTGTACTGTAATGTATTTATACATTTTTATATGTTGTATATTTTTATGAGACATTTCTATTCGATTTAATAGCTTATCTGAGCTGTATTAGTATGCCCACTATTGTATCGACTCTAAATACAGTTTGCCTATGCCTTTGTCTTTTTTCCACTTAGACTGGCCGAACTGGTGACCCGTGTCAATGGGTTCCTCCATATCTACCTATCTTGTCTACACCCTCGATTTTGACTCCTCCGATCTTTTACACGAGATTGTTCACATTGGTAAACCCTGTGCCTTGAAAAGCATCATTTGACACAGCACTCAGTTCAATCTGATTTTGTCCTGTGAGGTCTTCTCTGAACATTTGTCAGCTCCGCTTGAGCAATTCCTTTTGTATATGTTTGGTTCTGTCCAGGAAATTTCACAATGATTGGCCTCAGTTTCCCGTTGAATTTTCTTCTGTGCCGATGTGCCATATCTGGGCCGATGTGCCATATCTATATCCCTTGTATGTATCTCCATCATCGAAAGTAGCAGGTAGAGTGCTTCATGTGTCATACATTAATTTACGGATTCTAAGTGATTTGCTGAAAACTCAGAAATCTTTAGACAGATCATCTAGAATAGATGTTGAGGTAGGAGAGAAATCTAATGCCAATTTCAATACAGGAATTTGATCTTCGTCACCGAGTGCCAAAAGATAAATTAATTATTACTTTTGGAACCGGTTGACTTTATTTCGGTTCTTCTTGCGTGGACCGCGGCTCTCCAAAAATACATTCTTGATAAATTAGTATATTTTGCAGAGTTTCTTCGTGATTGTTAGAAACCTTATCTATAATTTTGTTTCGATATTGTTCAATGAATGATGACCCCTGTGGATGACCGCGCCGGTTGATACCTGAAGGTGAAGGGATTGTGGATTTGGCAGCTCTGGTTCGTTGCTTTCCCCAAGCTCCATACTCCATTGTCAGGACAGTTACAGAGGTCCTGGGTTTCCTGAAGAATTTGACCCTCTTTTATTCCGCCATTGTTTGTTAAGCAGAAATTGCGTGCTGGGGTGGGGATTTGTTGTTGCTGTTGCTGCCAAGCGGGAATTGCTTTTGGGGTCGTTTCCGTGTGAGGCGAATCTATTATTTTACGTGCACGGTTATAAATCACACCGTAAATTCACAGTTAAATGTACTGGCAGAAAAGGTGCCACTACATTCAACTGTGAAATTACGTTGCACCGTATTTTACAATTACCGCTTTTTAACAGGATTTAAACTGTAAAATGTTGCACCGTATTTTATAATTACCGTCTATTGACAGGCATTTCACAGTAAAATAGGTTGCACTGTAATTTACAATTAGGCCTACCGGGGTTTTTTTTAATCCTTTAAACTGTATCATTACGTGGCATCGTTGTCTACAATTATCGGCTTCGCAGAAACGTATGTCATTGGAAGACCGAAATGACCATTGTTCGTTCATGTATTTCAGCTCTTCGTGTTTATAAATGCGGTCACCATAAGTTTCGTAAATAATCACGAATGAATCTGCTAATATACGATCTATAATTGGAGCAAAACTCCAAGTCAGATAAAGCCAAATCCAAACCGTGTAATAGACCGAACATTACAGTTAACCGCCGCGTCCCTCTCATCAGTGTGTGTTCTGATGATGCTCTGAATGTTGTATCGTACAACGCAAGTGACGGTTATTTCCTGGAACTGAGCGTTTCGTGCACAAAGATATCAACCTTCTTTCAGAGAAAACAGGAACTTTATGTTACGTTTGTGCGCAGTTTATCCATTCCAGTTGCTGTCAACTGAAATATCACAGTTAAATTTACAGATTAACGAGTTTACGAATAAATGTACTGTAAACTCCAACACACATTTACTGTGAAATAACGGTAATTTATAGCAGTGTGGCGTCTGTTAAGATCCGGTGACCGAACTCCATTGGTATTACTATGATTTGTTACAGCTTATCATTCCTTCACTTGATGTCAGTTATGCTACAGATGTATCTATTCGATCTTGGTCTTTTTCGGATGTAACCATTTGTAATTTTCACCAGTATATATATGTGAAATTATTTTGCTTTGAAAAGTCGTATATTACCTGTCCCTCCATCTGTACGTGTAAGGGAAGGCTAATTACAAGCGTTCAGCCGTTGTCCATTAAAGAATATCCGCGTCCATAATCCAAAGACCTATTCCATATTCCATAAAACAGCATTAGCACCAAATTCAAAAAGACAATCATAGTATACATAAAAATAGGCTTGTTTCCTGCAAGAGAGAAGCGGTCAACAGTTTTCAATGATGCCGGCAAGACATCATGATGTTCCAAAAATATCAAATCCGTATCGCTGATCAGTATTCTTAATCCATATGATATTCGTTGTACAGTCGTCATCTAGAGAATGATGCATCTCAGTCACGCTTTGATTGCGCTATTCATATGAGCACCATGAGGATCTTGAGGTACATGCGTTCATACGGACCCTAGCCCCGGGTTAAGCGGAATTAGACACAAGTTACGAAACGTAACGCTATAGATCTTGCACGCTACGCTCGTATTTTGCTATCAGCATGCGATATGTATCGCCAAATTTGAGAAACTTTGAGTGGAGACGTCCCAAAATTCAACCCAGGTTCAAGATGGACTTCCGGAATGTAAAAGGGAGATTGCAGAGGTCTAGCGAGAGAAAGGGAAAATACCAGTCACAACACGAAAACCAGTTTTAAGAAAATACACAACAATATATTAACATAGCAGGGAATCAACTCAACAATTCAAGTCCCTCTTAACATTCATTTGTCGAACGCTGCATCGTCGTGTATCATTATATCAGAATCTTCTGCTGTACAACGATACATGATTAACATAGGCTAATCATATTTTGGATTATCGATGTCACCGCGGGAAACCGTTTCCTCTACAAGCAGGGCGCGTTATGTCGTACTGGTTTCATACAGCATAGTCCTGCAGCACGAGCCATGTAAAAGAGGGGATACCGGGACTGAATGTGCCATATTTGTTTATATCATATCTTAAATTAACCGTTGCGATGTGAGGTTCCTGTTACCGGCTGATGACATGCCCTAAGATGTGCACGAGCAGCGCATGTCGCCGACATTTCCCAAGATGTCCTCCGTCTCATCATCAGAAATCCACTTTTATAAATACTGTTCATCGATTGGCCATACTTGTGTGTTAGGGCCCAGGCAACTCAATGAAAATATTAATGAGACGATCAGTAAATAATCAATAACTAATATTTTCTAATATGGTGGACCAAGATGGCGGAAAATCTTAAACCACGGTACACCGTGGTAAAGCAACAGTAAATTCATACAACATGCTATAATTGACCTAAAGTACTATGATACTTGAACATAAAAGCATAGTAAAACCTGATACACAGTATTGAAACAGTGGTACACCATTGTACAACCATGACAATTACAACACATATAAGGGTAGTGGGAAGAGGTGCCGACATACTGACTGCGTCACATGACTTCACAGAATAGTCTTCTGGTTAACCTATTCTAAAGCACATACCAAGAATCTAACGATTCGTGATATGTGTTGTATCTCAGGTACGCTTTTATTGTACCTGTTCATGTGGCAACTTGGATGATATGACCACACGGCCCCTAGCACCGGCATAAGCGGTATTAGATACAAATCTAGAGAGCTATGATGGAAATGCTCTGACAACTCGTATACTGGTAATTGGTGAGCTGTTTCGCTGTGACAACTCGTACATTGGAGATTGGTGAGCTGTATCGTCGTCAGATGTAAATGACGGCATTTAACACAAAAGACTAGTCTGTAAGGCCCGATGTCGACCCAGCATCAACTTCCCACAAATGCCAACATATATCAAAGACCAAAAGGTCTGTACAGGGGCGGGCCTCGGGGACGAAACGTCCACCAGCAGAATCTCGCCATATACAGGAAAAAATTACAACACATATAAGGGAAGTGGGAAGAGGTGCCGACATACTGACTGCGTCACATGACTTCACAGAATAGTCTTCTGGTTAACCTATTCTAAAGCACATACCAAGAATCTAACGATTCGTGATATGTGTTGTATCTCAGGTACGCTTTTATTGTACCTGTTCATGTGGCAACTTGGATGATATGACCACACGGCCCCTAGCACCGGCATAAGCGGTATTAGATACAAATCTAGAGCTATGATGGAAATGCTCTGACAACTCGTATACTGGTAATTGGTGAGCTGTTTCGCTGTGACAACTCGTACATTGGAGATTGGTGAGCTGTATCGTCGTCAGATGTAAATGACGGCATTTAACACAAAAGACTAGTCTGTAAGGCCCGATGTCGACCCAGCATCAACTTCCCACAAATGCCAACATATATCAAAGACCAAAAGGTCTGTACAGGGGGCGGGCCTCGGGGACGAAACGTCCACCAGCAGAATCTCGCCATATACAGGTAAAAATTACAACACATATAAGGGAAGTGGGAAGAGGTGCCGACATACTGACTGCGTCACATGACTTCACAGAATAGTCTTCTGGTTAACCTATTCTAAAGCACATACCAAGAATCTAACGATTCGTGATATGTGTTGTATCTCAGGTACGCTTTTATTGTACCTGTTCATGTGGCAACTTGGATGATATGACCACACGGCCCCTAGCACCGGCATAAGCGGTATTAGATACAAATCTAGAGAGCTATGATGGAAATGCTCTGACAACTCGTATACTGGTAATTGGTGAGCTGTTTCGCTGTGACAACTCGTACATTGGAGATTGGTGAGCTGTATCGTCGTCAGATGTAAATGACGGCATTTAACACAAAAGACTAGTCTGTAAGGCCCGATGTCGACCCAGCATCAACTTCCCACAAATGCCAACATATATCAAAGACCAAAAGGTCTGTACAGGGGCGGGCCTCGGGGACGAAACGTCCACCAGCAGAATCTCGCCATATACAGGAAAAAATTACAACACATATAAGGGAAGTGGGAAGAGGTGCCGACATACTGACTGCGTCACATGACTTCACAGAATAGTCTTCTGGTTAACCTATTCTAAAGCACATACCAAGAATCTAACGATTCGTGATATGTGTTGTATCTCAGGTACGCTTTTATTGTACCTGTTCATGTGGCAACTTGGATGATATGACCACACGGCCCCTAGCACCGGCATAAGCGGTATTAGATACAAATCTAGAGAGCTATGATGGAAATGCTCTGACAACTCGTATACTGGTAATTGGTGAGCTGTTTCGCTGTGACAACTCGTACATTGGAGATTGGTGAGCTGTATCGTCGTCAGATGTAAATGACGGCATTTAACACAAAAGACTAGTCTGTAAGGCCCGATGTCGACCCAGCATCAACTTCCCACAAGTGCCAACATATATCAAAGACCAAAAGGTCTGTACAGGGGGCGGGCCTCGGGGACGAAACGTCCACCAGCAGAATCTCGCCATATACAGGAAAAATTACAACACATATAAGGGAAGTGGGAAGAGGTGCCGACATACTGACTGCGTCACATGACTTCACAGAATAGTCTTCTGGTTAACCTATTCTAAAGCACATACCAAGAATCTAACGATTCGTGATATGTGTTGTATCTCAGGTACGCTTTTATTGTACCTGTTCATGTGGCAACTTGGATGATATGACCACACGGCCCCTAGCACCGGCATAAGCGGTATTAGATACAAATCTAGAGCTATGATGGAAATGCTCTGACAACTCGTATACTGGTAATTGGTGAGCTGTTTCGCTGTGACTCTGGGATTTGTTTCAGGAAAATATTTGTGATGACTTCGATTGCTCTCCTTATATCCTCCGCCAGTTTTGTAACCGGCGACAATTTATGCTTCCCACCTTTGCTGGTATAACAACTGTTACGTCAAAACAATAGTAACAGAAAAAGATGTGAAGTCAAGGATTAACAATCAAATATTTATTTACAATACTAAAATCAAATACAATATAAGCAAGGTTAATGCAACAAATAAATGTATGAAATAAAATCTCACTGTTCAATGCCACACCGGTATATATTCCACAGTCCCCGTTGACGCGCACAAATCACTCTTCTGTACAATGGCAATCCAACACTGCTCAGCCGCACACCGTCTCAGTAAATGTTCAATGTCCAATGGCCGTTAACAAATCCCGTAGATTATGCAGCAGTCTACAGTTAATGCTCAGGAGTAAATAATCCAGCTGTCCGTAATTACAGGCAAAGTAAATCCAGATCGCAATACAGTATAACAGACCCACGTAAAAGCCAGTTAGAATTTCCTGCTGAATGACTGACTGTTGGGCTATTTATACCCTATGTGGCATTCCAGTACATTCTACCAAGTCAAGAAGCCTCTCGAATATGCATTACATCATCATCTGGCCTAGATACAATTTATAATAACGAGTAGCTGGGGTCAGTGAAGTCTCACTGTGTCCGGACTCCAGACCGCAGGCTTTTAACGTGCTTATGAGAGAGAGCATATCAGCAGCGCAAATATGGCCAGGTTTGATTTTAAGAACAACAATCATTGAAGAATATAATACGCTAAAATATTATGGAATGGTTTCTTGGTGTTAAATGTTTATTTATTCTACTGACATTCAAAACGCTGAAGTGGAAAGCCTATCACAGTGACCTGCCTATTATGAATTCTACGTAAAAGCGTCCATCGCCATAAAGCGACCTTTTTTTGCAGAAAGCTCACACCACATTTTTTTCGCTGGTCATATATTAGCAAGCTATTTTTTTTTAGCTTCCTGTAATCTCCGGGAAAACGCAAATAGATGTGTTTTAAGTGTGATTTCTTTTCAACAATTTATCAATGTGATCAACTCTGGAAATTCGAAATTCGCAAGGAAGAAAATTAGCATTTTACTAAAAGGCATATCATTTAAAAAACATCTGTAGCAAGGACATGCATTTGACAGGAACTGTATACATTGGAGAAAATAACAGTTCGGAGTCTAGTGTTAACTTCATCAGGGAAATAATATTTTTTTTGAACAATCTCCCTAGTATAATCCGTGGCGTGTCCGACTCCGACTCCTACTCCTCCTACTCCGCTTTACTCACTGCAATGACGATTTCTGTTGCATATTATCCGTGGCGTGTCCGACTCTTCCTCCTACTCCTCCTCCTACTCCGCTTTACTCACTGCAATGACGGTTTCTGTTGCATAGTAGTTCAGCTCCTTTTATTAACATAGTGAGATCGCGTACCCTTTCTATACTACACACGTAAATTCCCCACGTCGGCACCGTCTGTGTACACAGCCGGCACCGCTCCGGTACCCCTCACATATGCGCATGATGTTTTCACCGCCACTCCGGTCCGATGAGATGTGTCACAGACGGTGACGGGCCGATCGGTAAACAGACGGTGCATCGGACACGAATGGTACCCACGTTTTTGGTCAAATATTCACAGACATTGTTTCGTATTTTCTTCCGTAGAAAACGAGAAATCCCGTGGCTGAACTCTCAGTAGAACGAGATTATGGTTCATTTTCTACGATTATATTTATGCTCACACGTTTGTTTGTTTCTCAGACTTTCGTGTTGCGTCCTTATGTGTTTTATTCTCATTATTTTCCATGATTTCGGCTGTTCAGTCCAGGTGTTGTTGTTGTTGTTCATGTTGCTACAGCAACAAGCGGTCATGTGACGAGTTTCGCAGATGTTGGTCACATGACCACACAACAGCAACCTGGCCAGGTTCTTTGCGAGAAATCTACAAAGTTTTTGATTTATTTTGCGCTGGTTAGGCAGCAAACAATAAACCAGAAACTTCGTCAATTACTCGTGGACGATGAGAAGCAGCAATCGATAAGTCTGAAAGGCAAAGCAGGATAGATTTTTGTTGAAAAATAGACGGTGCGATATCTACCAGGACCCTCAACTTGGACTTTGTGACTTTACGGACCCCATCTGAATAATAATTCACATTAATTAACAGTTAAGTGAACAAAGTCACGGATAGAATAGAATCATTCTACTGTGGATGTCTGCAAATCCACACTTTACTGCTCCCCCTCCCCCTCCCATTTGAGTCTGCAATAAAGAATTATTATTATTTACCAATCAACATGATCAAGGTCCGGAGTTCAAAATGACTAAAATTTCAAAAGTGGAATTATTTTTTTCTGAACACCCATCTTTTGATTGGCTTCAAATCTATTATTTCAGATCCGCCTATACAATAATAAATATTGCACCGTCATCTATAACTATTCAGCTTGTAAATGAAGAGAGGAAAAATTCAATTAACAATCCATTTAAATGTAAATGAGGGAATTTATTGGTTAACGAAACAAAGTTACTTGTATGTAGGCCTACATGTAGGACAGAACTAATAATCATCGCACTCAGCATGTGTATTTTTACAAGCAAGGTTACGAGAAACAAACAATTAATTAACACTGGCCATGGGTTTCTCTGTAAAATTACTCTGGACTGACGATGGTTTGAAGGAATAAACTGAAAGATTGAGTCACAATGAATTGCTTGTCATTCTTCGAAGTGCTTACGGTAATTCCCTTAATAATTCGATCACCGGAAGTGCAGCAAAAATGGCTTATATCTGGAAATATTCTTTGTGGCACCAGCTACAGAGTGTCACACTTTATCTTTCTATGGCTTTTCTTCAATATGAAATAAGAATGGGAATGCTGCTTTTTCTCAGTGTTTGAATAATAGAGTTGAAAAGTCCACTTCCTGTGATTGAATTATTAGGGGAATTACCGTACCCTGCTTTATTGTGAAATTCCCTCTCACTTTTTAAATTATCAGTGCCAGGAGATCTCCAGGACATAGCGTATATCTCTCTGATTTTCAAATGAGAAAGGCCTGAAAATGAAACCTCTGCACTTACTCAAACTGCTGATTTAATTTCTGCAGCATCGTTGATAGCAGACAGCAATTCTCCAGCACTCACATAGTTTGGGTGGGAATATCAGCTGAAATACTTCTCTGATCATGGAGAAATGATGAAATGTCAATCTAAAATATAGCTGCACAGAGATGAGTGAAATTCCAAACAATGGATCTGAAATACAAATAAATAGAGGTTATGCAAAAAAATTGAATGATCTACCACTCTTGAGACATCAAGTGCCACTAAGATTCCCCTTTAATTCTTAGAAAATAGCTTTGCCCCGGTGAACTGACAGGTGCATTGACGCGAGACTCTGACCCCCCATGTTAATTTGTATTTCGTATTCTTCTGCCTGTATCTACAGCATGGGACTGAGTTCTGGACCGGGGCGAAAATATTCCAGTTATCACGGATTTCTAGGCCCTGGTCTAGGCATCTCCCGGATACTGAGTGACTCTGGAGTAACAGAGTCTCCATTCCATATTTCATCAAATTACCAAGGACTAATGTTAATAGAGTTTATAAACAGCCTTTGGAAACTGTTTAGCCAATTCAAATCAAAACTGTGGAGAATTTTTCTCAGTTTGTATTTTTATCTGTGGCATCAAGAGTCCAGCTTTCAACCAATAGGCATAGTGGGGAATCACCAGTACAGCACAATGATTGGATAATGCATATTTAAAAAGCTTTAAGGACCTGTAGCGGCCAAGAGGCGATTATCTGCAGGGTTAACGAGCAGGGAAACCAGGAGTGTATCGGGGACATAGGTCTTTGGGTTATGGACATGGTTATTTTTTGATGGACGACAGATGAATGACGAACCAGACGTTTATAATTATTAACATACGTTTGACCCGGACTAATATTCAGATCATCAAATACAGAACCGTCTTTTGTACGGTACATAAAGAATATATCTGCATTAACATGGGAGTTATTGGACTCACTCAGCATAATTTTTAGCACTGGTTTTGGAGGTTTCAGATCATTTTTCTGTCACCTTGGGAAAATAAAAAAAAATGGTAATCATTTTGCTGTCACCTTGGGGAAAAAAAATTCCATATGGTAATGGTATCCCATTCCCGTTCTGAAATACAGTTATTAATTTTTGGGCTTTCTGTAAGTTCAAGATTCCACCTACCTCCCCCCCCCCCCTAATTCCAGTACACATCACCAAAACACTTACTTAGTGCTAATGTAAGCATTCCATCTTTCCCTTCCATCTACTCAATTATAATTACCTGCCACAGTCCATTTTAAATCAAAATCAATTCTTTAAATTGATGAAATACTTCGCTCGTTCACCTGTTCCATGACGATTTGACGTCCATGGCATGACGTCGGCAGCCTGGCAGATCAAAAAATTTCTGTTTCCTTTTCCTTCATTTTCCATGTTGTTGTTTTTTCCTGTTTCTGTTCTCTTTGACTGATTAATAGCAGGCCTGTCTCATTGTCGACTGTTGTCGCTGCACAGCAAAAAGACGCACAAGCTCCAAGACGACTGCTGACTCGCCAGCTGTTACTCGTTGAATATGATGTTGTTGTTGTTTTGGATGAATTCGAACAGTGATGAACGCGCCACGAGGAGCAGACTAACTGAACCTCCGTACGTAAAAGAGTTCTACGCACTAGTGCCGGCGTTTCAAAAACTATTTGCTTGTGTCCGCGCCGGTACCGTTCGTGCACCATTCGTGTCCGTAGTGGTGTGTCCATCGTCGGACACATTGAATAAATCTCCAAGCAGGAACAATAACTGACATTTATAACACAACGGACAGGAGACTGAATACTTTATGTACCCTGAAATACAGAAGAGTTACATGTTTACACAGGCGGTAAACATGCGCCTGTGTACCTGAGCGGTACACACGATTGTCAAACGAATGGTGACGATCGGCACGGTAAACATTGTGACCATTGGAATGGTCACGAGTGGTGACGATATGCTCGTCACCATTCTGAACCCGGTCGTCACCATTCCGGACCATTCCAATGGTCACACTGTTTACCGTGCCGATCGGCACCGTCGCGGGGGGAATTTACGTGTGTACTCATCGAGCACTACTCATCGCGCATGCGCAATCGACCCATTCTACTGTAGGGTGCAAGCCTGGCCCATGGAATCTCAGGTAGTGAAAACCCCAGGTCTCTCGCCCCACCCTATCCTGTGCCACACATATGCGACCCGCTGTGCAATGAGTGAAGCGGAGTAGGAGAAGGAGTAGGAGTAGGAGTCGGACACGCTCAGTTGCGTGTCCGACTCCTTCTCCTACTCCGCTTTACTTACTGCAATGACGATTTCTGTTGCATATTATCCGTGGCGTGTCCGACTCCTCCTCCTACTCCTCCTACTCCGCTTTACTCACTGCAATGACGCAGTGAGTAAAGCGGAGTAGGAGGAGGAGTAGGAGGAGGACACGCCACGGATTATACTAGGGAGATCTTCTGGAAAGATCGAAGTGATTAACCCACGTAAACAAGCTTGCGTCATATATTCTAGAAGCATCCTGTCTAATAATAGACTTCAATACCATGATACAACATTTATACATCTGCACATTGTGGGCATATTCTGTCACTGTATATGATAACACATAATTCGTATTTGTTCTTCATGTCCCCGGGATGAAATCAATTGTCATTGGAATGAATGACCTAAACAATTCTCAATGGGAATACACTCGTATGTAAACATGTGTTTACAAGTCATATTATCCACGCTGACATAGTTATCATTTCCACTCCTTTGCCATAATCGAAGATAACATCAACACCACAAGCTTAATGTTTTCCTCTAATAACGGACAATGTAAAATATCTGTGTGTACTTCCAGTTACATATTTATTTATTCATGCATATACTCGCAGGATATTACTCTATGTCAAACGAAAAAAACCGTCGTCGTCGTCGTATTGAACGCATATACCGGAACAAACATACATCATTCTCTAGATGACGAGATACATCATTCTCTAGATGACGATTTACAACGATTATTATGGATTAAAAATACTGATCAGCGATACGGATTTTATATTTTTGGAACATCATGATGTCTTGTCTGCATCATTGAAAACTGTTGACCGCTTCTCTCTTTCAGGAAACTAGCCTATGTTTATGTAAACTATGATTGTTTTTTTTTAATTTGGTGCTAATACTGTTATATGGATATGGAATAGGTCTTTGGATTATGGACGCGGATATTCTCTAATGGACGACGGCTGAATTATGAATGACGGACTAGACGCTTGTAATACATGTTTATGATGCTCTACTGGCTTACTGGCATAATAACGTTCAGAGAAAAAACAGCTCTGTACTATGAGAATGGAAGGTTTGTTTGAGTGATTGATTTTATTCCTGGTCAGGGTAGCCATAATACGACTGATTATTATCCTAGCATGTATTTTTTAATGTATATATTTATTGATAATATCTAAAACCTGACCTCTTGAACTAATGGGAAATATTCCCCATCATGACACTATGGAGGCTTTGTAGCAACAATCAAAGATTTTCATGAACCAAAGGTGACGAAATAAGCCTGGTCCAAGAGAGGATTGATGAAACATGTGATTCGTGACTACATGTATTTAAATCTTCGCCTATCCAAGTCGAACACTACACATGTTGCTTCAAGCGAATATGACATCACTCGTTTCCCAATCAGAATGCGGTTGATGATATCTTTACTCTATAGCTATTCCGTGATCCATATTAGGAGAAGTGCCATGTTTAACCTCTTCGAAATTCAAATTTGATTGGCTACTCAAAGGATATGAACACTTAAAAATCAATACAACCACCACGTGTCATATTTGGATATCACACAGAAATTTAAAAAATCGCTTCGCGGCATAGTGTTGGTATAAAGCTTATATCTTGATTGGCTGTATGAAATCACGTGCGTTAACCTAGAGGCCCTCGAAATTAAATGAACAGATTCTCAGGTTAGCCGCCATGGCATTGTTAACTAACATTGTATATGTGCTCCATACTTTGTACGAAGTCAGAGCAATAAACTGATTGATTGATTGGTCTGGAACGCAGCGGAGAAGCTACACTGTTATAAATCACACCGTAAATTCACAGTTAAATGTACTGGCAGAAAAGGTGCCAGTACATTCAACTGTAAAATTACGTTGCACCGTATTTTACAACAACGGTTTTTTAACAGGTTTTGTACTGTAAAATGTTGCACCGTATTTTATAATGACCGTTTATTGACAGGCATTCAACTGTAAAATTTGGGTTGCTCTGTAATTTACCATTACCGTTGTTTCAAAATTCTTTAATCAATACAATTACGTGGCACCATTTTCTACAATTATCGGTTCCGCGGCAACGTAGGTCACTGGAAGGCCGAAATGGACATTGCTCTTTCGTGTATTTCAGCTCTTCGTGTTTACAAATGCGATCACCACAAGTTTCGTAAATAATCACGAACGAATCTGTGCAATTATTACACGAATAGTAGGACACAACTCCAAGTCAGATAAAGCCCATCTTCGCATATCCAAGTCGAACACTAAATGACGGAACGTTAGTGTAGTATTTAACTTGAAATGTGAAGATTGATAAAACCAAACCAAACCGTACTACAGACCGAAAATTAAAGTTAGCTGCTGTGTCCGTCCCAACGCGTGTTCTGATAATGCTTTGAATGTTGTATCGTACACCGCAGGTGTCCGATGTTTCCTGCAACTGAGCGTTTCGTGTGCAAAGATATCCACCTCCTTTCAGAGAAAACAGGATTTTATGTTACGTGTGTGCGCAGTTTACCCATTGCAGTTGATGTCAACTGAAATATCACAGTTCAATTCACAGATTAATGTGTTTACGATTGAATGTACTGTAAACTCCAACATACATTTACTGTAAAATAACGGTAATTTATAACAGTGTATGCTCAAACTGAACTGTCAATGATTCTCAATTGCAATTACATTTTTCCCAATGTCAAATTGAAAATCGAATAAATAAGTATTAGAGGAACAATATCCAACAGTTGACGATTTGAACAATTTGCCATAATCACTAAGTCAAGGAAAATGACAAAACTTTACTTGAACGTGGAGACGGAATATTTGTGGATCACAAGTGACTGGCGTGATATTTTGCGGTATGTCAGATATCAAACCTGTCAGGTTATATAAACAAGAAATGATGTTTAACGAATGAACAACAAGGTAGACTTATTCGGGTTTGTTTATCAAGATAATGGAATTGGTTATCAGTTAAACAGCAAGAAATATATCGACACTTTCATAATTGCACATGACATGATCTGTGTGGTTTGCATTACATACGTTTGCAGAATTCACGATTAAACAAACAATCAGTCGTTACCCGGCATGGACTGGTGCATACTGACCGTGATAGTTATGGAAATTATTGTAATATAAATATAACTTCACTGCGAATCCAGGCAAATGAATTATTTGCACCCCATATACAAAGCGTCTGATCACCAGTCGTTCTGGGGTTTAAGGGAGTAGAGGACGTTCATTTCTAGAGGTTGAAAGTTTTTTTAAATTTCAGGATTTTTTCATCAGGTTAGGAGAAGATGATCCATGGAAAAAAAATAGGGGGTCACCATACTCGTTAAAAAAATTTGGCAGCCAAATGCATGTATACCACTTAAAAGCCATAACACTGAATACATAGGGAAATTTGAATTTTTTCTACTTTGATGCTCAATGAATCAAACTTCCCAAGGTCAATTTTCCCCCATTTTGCTATATAATACTAAACACATATAGTGCTTGTTAAATGTGTAATAAAAACAGGGGGACACCATACTTTCTTAGAAAATATTAGAGGTATAACAGATAAACAGAGCCTTTTCAGTCCTATTTCCAGGAGGGGGTGGGGATGGAGAATCAGGGTGGGTGTGGAGAATATTATTGAAGTTGTATTTATTAACCATTCAGAAGTTTTCTTCTTGTTGAAAGTGAATAAGAGTGAATTTGGGGGTATTCCAGAGGAATAATTTTTAACCTATGGAGCACTTTGTACCCTCCAAGCGTTGAATTTAAAATGCCAATTTTTTGGTTCATCCCACCACACTATCGAACCACCAGTAAAATGCATAAATGGTTGTATTGTGTCTTTTGTTGATTTTTATTCCATTTTGAGATGTCTGGGAACTTTTGTTAGGAAATTCAGCTTGTTTTGAAAAATTTGACAAATGACCATGTTGTAGCCCCATAAGATCAGGGAAATGAACGTCCTCTACTCCCTTAACAATAATATTTGCAAAAGCCTAAACAGTACGCTTCATCGCTGTGTATCATTGTACATAGAAGTTACTGATCACACACTGTCTACGGTGATCCCACATGTTTTGAGGTGCATTAAAACGGCCTAATCGTCATGTAAGGAAAACACAATAGGCGACTACCATTTGCGTGCACTTCTCCATCCGTAAGATGGCTTGCGAATCGTGTACTTTTTCGGCCTTCATCCGGCGGAAAACAGACTCAAGAAATCTGATAAATTACAGGTTTTCATACCACTACTGAAACAGATATTGCCTGGACTTACAAAATATATAGGTATGAATAACTTTCGTATCATCGAAGAGGTGTGGTGGATCTGTAATTTTGAACAAGTAGGACATCACATGACTCGAAAATGGCGAGTTACGTTGGGGTTACGTCGGTAGACTTTAGCTGATTGGCTGACGAAGTCATGTGGTATTGTTTTCTGGAAATTCACTCTTGCAGTTGCCGAAAGTAGGCTGAAAATGGATACACACGATCCCATGGTCAGTCTTACCGCGTATAGATGACCGAGATGGTTACAGGTTGAGGCGACTATATGTAGGGAACCTTTGTTGAACCTGGAAAAGCTACCTGACAAGCTGTACATTGTATACTTGCCCACGATGTCTCCGGTTTGAAGATCCTGACATACCGAACTGCCCATTAAGACGTCATCCACTTTTACATGTAGAAATATCCACCCTCTAGCTCTTGAACAACGTTGTGCCAAGTATGTGAAGCTGTCAATTCCATATCTGATGACTTGTGACAATTTGAAACTTGCTCCCCTTCTTTTAAAAACGTCGACGTAGATTCGAAATCTTGAGGTCGAGATGAAACAGCTGTAGGACTATGACTTCCCTGTTTTCGCCGTGGGCACCAAAACATTGATAGACGGTATCCTCTTGCGATAAAAATAAGCGGGTAGTAATTAATGGAAATGTTGATTACGGATATTAGTTCAGAGGCACACAACATATTCACAATCATGTCTTTCTTTTCAGAAGTGTTATGATCCACCGTAAGATAGACATACGCCCAAATTTCTAAAGCGATCACGGGCAGAAACAAAATGGCAGACAGGATGGTCACGGTGACGAGGGCAACTGTTATTCTGAGCTGACCGGACATCTTAGTACCGTCCAATAAATTCATTCTGGTTTTCTGAGATTTTCTGATAACCAGAAGAACTTTGATGCTCATGACAACCGATACTATAACCGGAAGTAGTAGACTGATGACGAAAAACCGTGCCTGTTCGATTAGGTCTAATAAATCCTCCCTCTGAACTTTGCAATCCAAGCTCTCCAAACCAAGCTCCATGAGAATTAGATCAGGAATTGCGAGGACTATAGAAGCAAAGAAAAGACACGAACTTGTCCAAAGTGCTCTCTTCACTGTACACATACTGCGCCTGCGCAGAGGGTATACAATTGCGATGAAGCGATCTGTTGCCACAGCTAGTATCAGCATACAAGACAAGTTTTCGGAGAATTCCACAACAAAATGAAAGATAATGCAAATGTCGGTACCGTGTTTGTCTCTCCAGGCCGAATGAAACGTCCACTCCAGTAAAACCGGAAGTCCAGTGCTGATCAGAGTGAGGCTGTCTGCCAGGGTCAGCGCCCGGAAGTAGATGGAATAAGACTTGTTTCGCAAATTATTGGATGTCAAAAATTTGAAACACAAAGCGTTTCCAATGAGGCCGATGAAAGCAATCACACCTAATGAGGCACAAGAACCATATTTCTCGATGCCCGCGAAGGAGTCCACGTCTCCATCTGTTGTAACCGGGTATGGATCTTGTACCGCACAGTCACTCACATTTTGATAGCAATATGACACATTATTGTGAGCACAACTCAGTCTTGGTAAAATTACTAACCAACACAGGGACACGGGAATGATGGCGGTGACTAACATCGATGTATTTCTGATACACGTTGCTATATATTCATCTCAACGAAAATGTAGTTGCACAAATCAAGATTCCTCGTTCGGTATCACAACAGTTTATGGATAGAAACAAGTCGGATGACCTCCAAACCCATGTCATTAAGCATGAACCGTCGAAAAATAGGAAAATATATTTACCTCCACTGGAGCATGGAACGCTTAGTATGGAAGTTTAGTACTTGAATATATCGTTCCAAGAAAACACCAACTTCCATATCTGTCCGTTTCTGAATCTGCGAATTTGGTCTCTAGTCACAGATGAATCAAGCGGCTATGCGAACGCACGTCTGACAAATAAAATCATTGCGAGCTAATGCGGGAATGGTTTTCAATCGTTGATCCATCCTAAGCGGCGATATGCAACTCATCGATTACACCATATTATAGCTTCGTGTATATCTTCAGCCAGAATATGCAAACGACGGGGAATATGTTTCACGTTCCGCTGCTTGTCAGGTAACCTGGTGTACTCACGCAGGACAATGAGGCAGGGGCCACGGCTTATATAATGTCAAAAACAGGCGAGCGATGACGGGAGTGTCTTCTTTCCTATATGAATGGCCGTTCGCGTCATAATTCGTCAAAAACCTACGCGTTAAACACAAGAACGACGCACCAAATTTTACAACGTAAACTTGATGACCAACCAATCATGATTCTGTATTTTCAACGCCAGTATTCAAACTAGTTTATTTTACGCGTCAAGTGAGGACACCCACTTTTATCGTGTAACTTTAGACACAACGCAATTTACGTTCAACTCGCCGAGGTATAGTTTCAACTTCACGTAAATGTTCCTGTAGGTCGTCACAATTTTACGATACATGGGCCGTTCTCGCCATAAATCGTCAACAATTTACGCGTCACACAAGAACGACGTGCCAAATTGTACAACGTAAGTAGTAGTATAGTTTGTGGTTGAAGAGGGGAATGTTGAGGAGCAATTGAGGGAAATTGAGGAGCAGCTGTCATTAGGTGCAGCTGTCATTACAATGTGGTAACGTAGCGGAAGTGAAAAGGGTGATGACATAGGGGATTAGTGTATGGATGGTGATCATGGTATCGATTAACAATGGTTGATGAGTGAAGATAAGGAATGTGTGGCTTAATAATATATGATTGTATATGAATATTTGAAAAATAATATAATAATAATATATGATTGTGTATGAATATAGGAAGCATAATTTTTAGCGTGTTCAAATTCATGCCTGGAATGGATTGCGGTTTTATTTTTCCCACGTGTATGGGAGGTATCTTCGATAATATGTCCAGCAGTGTCTTCGTCACTGGAACTAAATTAGGGGAGTCATTTAGTGGAGGAATGCGAAAATATGATACTCGAGAATCGATGGGATTTAACTGATTCACTCGCATCTGGAGCGTGTATAACAATGGACTTGTGTACCAGCTGATGTCGAGTGTGGACTTGAGAATGAAAGGGTTCCACTTGAGCGATCCTTAGAGAGGTTTAAATCTGTGTATTGATGATCGGTGATGAATTAAAGGGAGTTAACATGTGTGGGTGTGAAGGTTTAAGTAAGAATGGTACTCTCCAATCGATGGGATTTATGGTAATCGACTGGTCGAGAGGTGTCACGTAACAATGGACTTGTGCACCAGTTGATGAAGGGACCCACTTGAGCGACTTTCGAGGTGCTTTACCCTGTGAATTGATTATCGACAATCGGGTTAAAAGTGATCATCGCTGAAGTGGTCAGCGTCACACGTGGCCGGGTATCAGATGCGCTCATATTTCTCTCCTTTGTAGTGTTGAATTGTTTGATTGAGTGTGTACGTGTTCAAGCCTACACTATATGATCAACAACTGATAAAATTTATATTATAACACGAGAGAATGTTTTCTCAACTTCAATAACAGTTTCAACAATAACAGACAGACTTTCAACATGGAGCACCAACATCGAGAAATCATAAGGTGTAACCACATAAATGGTCATTCTAAATTTATGATTGTTAATGCTCAGAACCATCTTCTTTAACGAGTTCTCGTCCAAATGGAAAGTTTGGATACGCTTAAATCAAAGTTCTCACGGTCCATAGAAAAAGTGTATCTTCAATTAGATTTTGTGGGGTGAATAAGTGCACGTGTTACATTATTCCTTTTGACATATGCACTGACGGAGTTTCGAGTAACGCCACCCTCTTCTACAAGCTATAAATACGGAAATACGCATGTTGGATGAACGTTCCCACAACCTGTACCAGATCCGATCAAATGGAGAAGCAAGCCAATTCCATGGCAGACGAGCAATCGTTCAAGACTGACAAAAAGATGCCGGTTCCCACTCCACTCCCAAAAAGAGTTACCAAAAGATACCCGCCCATAACTATGGAGATGATAGATGATTTCTTCAGCGTGGGTTACAGCTCAACCAGGGGAGAGCCCGGGGACCTTCGATACCATCGCCAGCGATGTCTGACCTGCCTTGAAGGTGTACCCCTGGTCGGGTGTGATATTTGTACCAGGAGAGAGGAAATTTTCCAGTGAGAGCCTGCCACCAAAGGCCGTTGTTTCTTTGTATGGAAAAATATGGCCACAATTATCTCGAAAGAGAGACTTCTAACATATGCACAGATGGATGAATGAATAAGAATGATGAGTGAAAAAATTATATATTTTCCCCCAAATAATACAATAATTCGGGATGAGACTTACGCCTACTGAATCAAAAGAATTTAAAACAAAAAACAAAAAAACAAAAAATAAATATATTACTGCTAAGTTTTGTGAACCCCGTACAAATTCCTATTCATGACAATTGAACATTTCTTCGGTCGATTGTCCACTCGCAACGCTACTAGATATCGTTTAACTTTAAATCTTTCTTGAACCGTATATCCCCGCAAATTGTCCGAGTCGATTTTGACTAATCCTTGTTGTTGCTGGAAATTCAACCAAAGGTGTTTGGTCTGAAAGGGTTCAAGGGTCTTCGAATGGTTAATTTCAATGAGACGTACACATGTTTCAGATTTGGAGAAATATTGTTAATTTTCAAGAAATATGACTTCAAACCTGTTTGAGTTTACATTACCTACGACGAAGAATAATTGAACAAATTGTTTGAAATGGAAAATCACGAGCAAATGACATAGCATCAACTATGGCAAACTAAACTCACAATAGTTTCCTCTTAATTGATATTTAGCACAGCAGAAGAAAAACATAAACTGTATGAATGATTATAGCAATTTTTTATAATTTTTCTTGCTTGCGCGTATTAACAGATTTTCCGAAAAACTATTACTTCCACAATGAAAATTGGTGTAAATTACATCTTTTAATGTATGAACAGAAAGGTTCAGCATGTTCTGGTTAAGCGAGAAGATGGTAATAAAGACTACTCATCACTACATTATTATTTTTTTTAAAGAAGTTTATCGTATAACTATAAGGATTTAGTGCAATTTTTTTCTATGACCGTGATTGTAATGGGGGTCTTTGATTTCTTTCTCCAGTTTCTAAATTTACATGCATAATGATAATAATAATCGCTTAGAAAGAAATGATTTATAGGATTATTCGTACTATACATTCAGAGAATGATATTTACTGCAGAGATATTCCAGAGACTAATGAAACATATATGCGGTTGACATATTTTGTTTTGCCAAAGTCATCTGGTACTTTGCCTTTTACATGGCAAACTATGATACAGTACAAGTGTGTTTGATAATTAGGTGTACCGAAAAGTTTGAGCAACCCAATCCAAACTAATAATCCCGATAAACAGCAATCGATGAAACCTAGTTCAGATCACGAGGATATACGACCATCCACCTCACGCCGCCAACAATACAGAGCGATGGGTCAGCAAACAGCTGCTTATGGATTTGACACTGAACTTCTGAAGGTATAATGTAAAATACCCCCCTTACATAATTCCACCAATCCTACCATACCTCTTTTCTGTGCAGCAAGCAGCTCATTTACTCACCATGCCGACGAAACCTGACACAAGTGGATGTGTTGAGGCGTAGCCGCGACGATGTATCCAGGGAAAAATGCGATTAGTACCATTGCTCAAAGTTTATATAGATCCACATCACATTTTTCCCCATCTTGAACACTCACTTTTGTGTAAATGCAAGGTGTATAGCTCGATAAAATAAGCAACTCAGCACTACATCGGTCAGGCACGTCTGTACCGTACCGCACTGTAAAAAATGTTTGTAAAGCTACAGTAGCAAGTATTGTAAAATGTGACCGTGGAATTTACTGTTGAATAGAAGCAACAGTTTCAACAACTATTTTACAGTTCATAGCAGTAGCAATACAGACAACCAGTGTAGGTTTGCATCTTTTGGAAAAACTACAGTATAAATTGGAGTAAAGGGTAACAACGCTGTATTGTAACATTATTCGGGTGTAAAATTACGGTAATATTATTAGTGTATATATTTACATTCAGTAGAAATTATTGTCGGGGTGTATTTCGTAAACCTTCCCAAATATTTTCTTCTATAATACGCAGTGTACTTCGAGTGCAAATTATCTAAAATGAGTTTGCCTGGCAGGGGTCAACTTGGTCTGTAATATTGCACCCTCTCACAAAGTTGATGTGTAGGATGATAGAAGGAAATGCGTTGCTCTCATATTATCGGTGGTGCTAAATATCAATTTATATTTAACCCAACCATTACGTTCTGGAAATTTTCTTCTCTACTCTCTTAAAAAAGAGACACTAGGGAACTTGATTTCAGTAAATACTATAGGCCAATGGAATTTCTGCTGACCATTTCTGTTGATTTGACTGTATTTTTGTTGTAAATATGCAATACTATCAATGTTGTAAAATTACAGCATATGTTGTAGAAATACAGATCATGGCATCCTGTAAAAATACACGGAAAACCACTGATGCCCTTTTTGCCAGCACCTTTTACTGTAAAATTACAGCATCTTTTCTTACAGTGCGTATTTGAGGTATTCGGGATAGTATTGCTTTTCGGTGAGACCGGAAGAGGGAAGAACACAACTTCGGTTGTTAAAGTTTAAAGTATATATTTATTTATACAAATTAATTTGAGAACAGTTTCAAAACGAATATACAAAATGGGCATAGCGATAATTCTAGTACCGATAAGACAATTTCATCCCCATAACCCTGTGAATTGACTGAGGGTATATCGACAACAAATGTAACAACACACCCTGGTCGCGAAATCAGCTAATCAAAAGGATTGTCTGGCTGTCTTATGTATTCGCGCGGTAAAAGTCGGTTTATTAAGAATTTATGCTTCTCAATGGCAGATTCTTCCACTTCATCATTTGACAAGTCGTCTTCCTCACGCATCGGTTTCTTAGTCGCCATTACTTTTTGATGAATCGGGTGCTTCTGTAGTTTTCTCCATAACCTTAAATTATGGATGTAAATATTTCGGAAACTTGTCTGTATTCCGGGTAAAAATTTTGTCGTATGCCATCTGCTGTGCAACTGGCTGCCTTATTCCCTTTTCTTCGTAAGCTTCGATAAGGTTGTTTAGATCAGATTCATGATCAGCAATCGCTTTATCTGCGAAGGGATTTCACAAACTATCCTCATGCGAATCCTCATCACCATGTTCATTCTCGTCATTCTAGACATCCTCGTTGTCATCATCATCATCATCATCATCATCATCATCGC